>CM042977.1:16494106-16619567 GCA_023678885.1 Pogostemon cablin | reverse complement strand
TCAAGTATTGCCCGCTTAATTCTCTTAAGGGTCACCGCTGGAAGAAAATAACGTAACTTTTGATCCCGGTGGACTCACGCGGGCCACAGCATATGCTCACGAAGCTCTCGTCGAGCCGGACGTCCGGCTGAATTGGCTTGCCCATTCAGCGCAGTTTTTGGGCCCCAAAATCAAGCGTTTTCAGAGCTTTTCAGGCCCAATTTCGTCGGTTAGCGCGCGAAAAAAAACTAGTAGGCCGAACGGGCCGCAACGTGGTTTCCCACGAGGGCCCGTCGTGTCACCAGAGGTAAGTCGCTCGTCGAACAAATCGGGTTTACTCCTCGAGTTCCCATGAGGCGCCCATGGATCGTAAAAAAAAAAGAAAAAGGAGAAGAATCAAAAAGGGGTGCAACACGAGGACTTCCCAGGGGGTCACCCATCCTAGTACTACTCTCGCCCAAGCACGCTTAACTTCGGAGTTCTGATGGGATCCGGTGCATTAGTGCTGGTATGATCGCACCCATCAAGTATTGCCCGCTTAATTCTCTTAAGGGTCACCGCTGAAAGAAAATAACGTAACTTTTGATCCCGGTGGACTCACGCGGGCCACAGCATATGCTCACGAAGCTCTCGTCGAGCCGGACGTCGGCTAATTGGCTTGCCCATTCAGCGCAATTTTTGGGCCCCAAAATCAAGCGTTTCAGAGCTTTTCAGGCCAATTTCGTCGTGTTAGCGCGCGAAAAAAAACTAGTAGGCCGAACGGGCCCGCAACGTGGTTTCCCACGAGGGCCGTCGTGTCACCAGAGGTACGTCGCTCGTCGAAACAAATCGGGTTTACTCCTTGAGTTCCCATGAGGCGCCCATGGATCGTAAAAAAAAGAAAAAGGAGAAGAATAAAAAAGGGGTGCAACACGAGGACTTCCCAGGGGGTCACCCATCCTAGTACTACTCTCGCCCAAGCACGCTTAACTTCGGAGTTCTGATGGGATCCGGTGCATTAGTGCTGGTATGATCGCACCCATCAAGTATTGCCCGCTTAATTCTTAAGGGTCACCGCTGGAAGAAAATAACGTAACTTTTGATCCCGGTGGACTCACGCGGGCCACAGCATATGCTCACGAAGCTCTCGTCGAGTCGGACGTCCTGCTGAATTGGCTTGCCCATTCAGCGCAGTTTTTGGGCCCCAAAATCAGCGTTTCAGAGCTTTTCAGGCCCAATTTCGTCGGTTAGCGCGCGAAAAAAAAAACTAGTAGGCCGAACGGGCCCACAACGTGGTTTCGCACGAGGGGCCCGTCGTGTCACCAGAGGTACGTCGCTCAGTTGAACAAATCGGGTTTACTCCTCACGAGTTCCCATGAGGCGCCCTATGGATCGTAAAAAAAAAAGAAAAAGGAGAAGGATCAAAAAGGGTGCAACACGAGGACTTCCCAGGGGGGTCACCCATCCTAGTACTACTCTCGCCCAAGCACGCTTAACTTCGGAGTTCTGATGGGATCGGTGCATTAGTGCTGGTATGATCGCACCCATCAAGTATTGCCCGCTTAATTCTCTTAAGGGTCACCGCTGGAAGAAAATAACGTAACTTTTGATCCCGTGGACTCACGCGGGCCACAGCATATGCTCACGAAGCTCTCGTCGAGCCGGACGTTCTTGCTGAATTGGCTTGCCCATTCAGCGCAGTTTTTGGGCCCCAAAATCAAGCGTTTCAGAGCTTTTCAGGCCCAATTTCGTCGGTTAGCGCGCGAAAAAAAAACTAGTAGGCCGAACGGGCCCACAACGTGGTTTCGCACGAGGGCCCGTCGTGTCACCAGAGGTACGTCGCTCGTCGAACAAATCGGGTTTACTCCTCGAGTTCCCATGAGGCGCCCATGGATCGTAAAAAAAAAGAAAAAAGGAGAAGGATCAAAAAGGGGTGCAACACGAGGACTTCCCAGGGGGTCACCCATCCTAGTACTACTCTCGCCCAAGCACGCTTAACTTCGGAGTTCTGATGGGATCCGGTGCATTAGTGCTGGTATGATCGCACCCATCAAGTATTGCCCGCTTAATTCTCTTAAGGGTCACCGCTGGAAGAAAATAACGTAACTTTTGATCCCGTGGACTCACGCGGGCCACAGCATATGCTCACGAAGCTCTCGTCGAGCCGGACGTCTTGCTGAATTGGCTTGCCCATTCAGCGCAGTTTTTGGGCCCCAAAATCAAGCGTTTCAGAGCTTTTCAGGCCCAATTTCGTCGGTTAGCGCGCGAAAAAAAAAACTAGTAGGCCGAACGGGCCCACAACGTGGTTTCGCACGAGGGCCCGTGTGTCACCAGAGGTACGTCGCTCGTCGAACAAATCGGGTTTACTCCTCGAGTTCCATGAGGCGCCCATGGATCGTAAAAAAAAAAAAAAGGAGAAGAATCAAAAAGGGGTGCAACACGAGGACTTCCCAGGAGGTCACCCATCCTAGTACTACTCTCGCCCAAGCACGCTTAACTTCGGAGTTCTGATGGGATCCGTGCATTAGTGCTGGTATGATCGCACCCATCAAGTATTGCCCGCTTATTCTCTTAAGGGTCACCGCTGGAAGAAATAACGTAACTTTTGATCCCGGTGGACTCACGCGGGCCACAGCATATGCTCACGAAGCTCTCGTCGAGCCGGACGTCTGCTGAATTGGCTTGCCCATTCAGCGCAGTTTTTGGGCCCAAAATCAAGCGTTTCAGAGCTTTTCAGGCCCAATTTCGTCGGTTAGCGCGCGAAAAAAAAAACTAGTAGGCCGAACGGGCCCACAACGTGGTTTCCCACGAGGGCCCGTCGTGTCACCAGAGGTACGTCGCTCGTCGAACAAATCGGGTTTACTCCTCGAGTTCCATGAGGCGCCCATGGATCGTAAAAAAAAAGAAAAAGGAGAAGAATCAAAAAGGGGTGCAACACGAGGACTTCCCAGGGGGTCACCCATCCTAGTACTACTCTCGCCCAAGCACGCTTAACTTCGGAGTTCTGATGGGATCCGGTGCATTAGTGCTGGTATGATCGCACCCATCAAGTATTGCCCGCTTAATTCTCTTAAGGGTCACCGCTGGAAGAAAATAACGTAACTTTTGATCCCGGTGGACTCACGCGGGCCACAGCATATGCTCACGAAGCTCTCGTCGAGCCGGACGTCCTGCTGAATTGGCTTGCCCATTCAGCGCAGTTTTTGGGCCCCAAAATCAAGCGTTTCAGAGCTTTTCAGGCCCAATTTCGTCGGTTAGCGCGCGAAAAAAAAAAACTAGTAGGCCGAACGGGCCCGCAACGTGGTTTCCACGAGGGCCCGTCGTGTCACCAGAGGTACGTCGCTCGTCGAACAAATCGGGTTTACTCCTCGAGTTCCCATGAGGCGCCCATGGATCGTAAAAAAAAAGAAAAAGGAGAAGAATCAAAAAGGGGTGCAACACGAGGACTTCCCAGGGGGTCACCCATCCTAGTACTACTCTCGCCCAAGCACGCTTAACTTCGGAGTTCTGATGGGATCCGGTGCATTAGTGCTGGTATGATCGCACCCATCAAGTATTGCCCGCTTAATTCTCTTAAGGGTCACCGCTGGAAGAAAATAACGTAACTTTTGATCCCGGTGGACTCACGCGGGCCACAGCATATGCTCACGAAGCTCTCGTCGAGCCGGACGTCTTGCTGAATTGGCTTGCCCATTCAGCGCAGTTTTTGGGCCCCAAAATCAAGCGTTTCAGAGCTTTTCAGGCCCAATTTCGTCGGTTAGCGCGCGAAAAAAAAACTAGTAGGCCGAACGGGCCCGCAACGTGGTTTCCCACGAGGGCCCGTCGTGTCACCAGAGGTACGTCGCTCGTCGAACAAATCGGGTTTACTCCTCGAGTTCCCATGAGGCGCCCATGGATCGTAAAAAAAAAGAAAAAGGAGAAGGATCAAAAAGGGGTGCAACACGAGGACTTCCCAGGGGGTCACCCATCCAAGTACTACTCTCGCCCAAGCACGCTTAACTTCGGAGTTCTGATGGGATCCGGTGCATTAGTGCTGGTATGATCGCACCCATCAAGTATTGCCCGCTTAATTCTCTTAAGGGTCACCGCTGGAAGAAAATAACGTAACTTTTGATCCCAGTGGACTCACGCGGGCCACAGCATATGCTCACGAAGCTCTCGTCGAGTCGGACGTCCTGCTAAATTGGCTTGCCCATTCAGCGCAGTTTTTGGGCCCCAAAATCAAGCGTTTCAGAGCTTTTCAGGCCCAATTTCGTCGGTTAGTGCGCGAAAAAAAACTAGTAGGCCGAACGGGCCCGCAACGTGGTTTCCCACGAGGGCCCATCGTGTCACCAGAGGTACGTCGCTCGTCGAACAAATCGGGTTTACTCCTCGAGTTCCCATGAGGCGCCCATGGATCGTAAAAAAAAAAAAAGGAGAAGAATCAAAAAGGGGTGCAACACGAGGACTTCCCAGGGGGTCACCCATCCTAGTACTACTCTCGCCCAAGCACGCTTAACTTCGGAGTTCTGATGGGATCCGGTGCATTAGTGCTGGTATGATCGCACCCATCAAGTATTGCCCGCTTAATTCTCTTATGGGTCACCGCTGGAAGAAAATAACGTAACTTTTGATCCCGGTGGACTCACGCGGGCCACAGCATATGCTCACGAAGCTCTCGTCGAGCCGGACGTCCGGCTGAATTGGCTTGCCCATTCAGCGCAGTTTTTGGGCCCCAAAATCAAGCGTTTCATAGCTTTTCAGGCCCAATTTCGTCGGTTAGCGCGCGAAAAAAAAACTAGTAGGCCGAACGGGCCCGCAACGTGGTTTCCCACGAGGGCCCGTCGTGTCACCAGAGGTACGTCGCTCGTCGAACAAATCGGGTTTACTCCTCGAGTTCCCATGAGGCGCCCATGGATCGTAAAAAAAAAGAAAAAGGAGAAGAATCAAAAAGGGGTGCAACACGAGGACTTCCCAGGGGGTCACCCATCCTAGTACTACTCTCGCCCAAGCACGCTTAACTTCGGAGTTCTGATGGGATCCGGTGCATTAGTGCTGGTATGATCGCACCCATCAAGTATTGCCCGCTTAATTCTCTTAAGGGTCACCGCTGGAAGAAAATAACGTAACTTTTGATCCCGGTGGACTCACGCGGGCCACAGCATATGCTCACGAAGCTCTCGTCGAGCCGGACGTCCGGCTGAATTGGCTTGCCCATTCAGCGCAGTTTTTGGGCCCCAAAATCAAGCGTTTCAGAGCTTTTCAGGCCCAATTTCGTCGGTTAGCGCGCGAAAAAAAAACTAGTAGGCCGAACGGGCCCGCAACGTGGTTTCCCACGAGGGCCCGTCGTGTCACCAGAGGTACGTCGCTCGTCGAACAAATCGGGTTTACTCCTTGAGTTCCCATGAGGCGCGCATGGATCGTAAAAAAAAAGAAAAAGGAGAAGAATCAAAAAGGGGTGCAACACGAGGACTTCCCAGGGGGTCACCCATCCTAGTACTACTCTCGCCCAAGCACGCTTAACTTCGGAGTTCTGATGGGATCCGGTGCATTAGTGCTGGTATGATCGCACCCATCAAGTATTGCCCGCTTAATTCTCTTAAGGGTCACCGCTGGAAGAAAATAACGTAACTTTTGATCCCGGTGGACTCACGCGGGCCACAGCATATGCTCACGAAGCTATCGTCGAGCCGGACGTCTGGCTGAATTGGCTTGCCCATTCAGCGCAGTTTTTGGGCCCCAAAATCAAGCGTTTCAGAGCTTTTCAGGCCCAATTTCGTCGGTTAGCGCGCGAAAAAAAAAACTAGTAGGCCGAACGGGCCCACAACGTGGTTTCGCACGAGGGCCCGTCGTGTCACCAGAGGTACGTCGCTCGTTGAACAAATCGGGTTTACTCCTCGAGTTCCCATGAGGCGCCCATGGATCGTAAAAAAAAAAGAAAAAGGAGAAGGATCAAAAAGGGGTGCAACACGAGGACTTCCCAGGGGGTCACCCATCCTAGTACTACTCTCGCCCAAGCACGCTTAACTTCGGAGTTCTAATGGGATCCGGTGCATTAGTGCTGGTATGATCGCACCCATCAAGTATTGCCCGCTTAATTCTCTTAAGGGTCACCGCTGGAAGAAAATAACGTAACTTTTGATCCCGGTGGACTCACGCGGGCCACAGCATATGCTCACGAAGCTATCGTCGAGCCGGACGTCTGGCTGAATTGGCTTGCCCATTCAGCGCAGTTTTTGGGCCCCAAAATCAAGCGTTTCAGAGCTTTTCAGGCCCAATTTCGTCGGTTAGCGCGCGAAAAAAAAAACTAGTAGGCCGAACGGGCCCACAACGTGGTTTCGCACGAGGGCCCGTCGTGTCACCAGAGGTACGTCGCTCGTTGAACAAATCGGGTTTACTCCTCGAGTTCCCATGAGGCGCCCATGGATCGTAAAAAAAAAAGAAAAAGGAGAAGGATCAAAAAGGGGTGCAACACGAGGACTTCCCAGGGGGTCACCCATCCTAGTACTACTCTCGCCCAAGCACGCTTAACTTCGGAGTTCTAATGGGATCCGGTGCATTAGTGCTGGTATGATCGCACCCATCAAGTATTGCCCGCTTAATTCTCTTAAGGGTCACCGCTGGAAGAAAATAACGTAACTTTTGATCCCGGTGGACTCACGCGGGCCACAGCATATGCTCACGAAGCTCTCGTCGAGTCGGACGTCCTGCTGAATTGGCTTGCCCATTCAGCGCAGTTTTTGGGCCCCAAAATCAAGCGTTTCAGAGCTTTTCAGGCCCAATTTCGTCGGTTAGCGCGCGAAAAAAAAAACTAGTAGGCCGAACGGGCCCACAACGTGGTTTCGCACGAGGGCCCGTCGTGTCACCAGAGGTACGTCGCTCGTTGAACAAATCGGGTTTACTCCTCGAGTTCCCATGAGGCGCCCATGGATCGTAAAAAAAAAGAAAAAGGAGAAGGATCAAAAAGGGGTGCAACACGAGGACTTCCCAGGGGGTCACCCATCCTAGTACTACTCTCGCCCAAGCACGCTTAACTTCGGAGTTCTGATGGGATCCGGTGCATTAGTGCTGGTATGATCGCACCCATCAAGTATTGCCCGCTTAATTCTCTTAAGGGTCACCGCTGGAAGAAAATAACGTAACTTTTGATCCCAGTGGACTCACGCGGGCCACAACATATGCTCACGAAGCTCTCGTCGAGTCGGACGTTCTGCTGAATTGGCTTGCCCATTCAGCGCAGTTTTTGGGCCCCAAAATCAAGCGTTTCAGAGCTTTTCAGGCCCAATTTCGTCGGTTAGCGCGCGAAAAAAAAACTAGTAGGCCGAACGGGCCCACAACGTGGTTTCGCTCGAGGGCCCGTCGTGTCACCAGAGGTACGTCGCTCGTCGAACAAATCGGGTTTACTCCTCGAGTTCCCATGAGGCGCCCATGGATCGTAAAAAAAAAAGAAAAAGGAGAAGAATCAAAAAGGGGTGCAACACGAGGACTTCCCAGGGGGTCACCCATCCTAGTACTACTCTCGCCCAAGCACGCTTAACTTCGGAGTTCTGATGGGATCCGGTGCATTAGTGCTGGTATGATCGCACCCATCAAGTATTGCCCGCTTAATTCTCTTAAGGGTCACCGCTGGAAGAAAATAACGTAACTTTTGATCCCAGTGGACTCACGCGGGCCACAGCATATGCTCACGAAGCTCTCGTCGAGTCGGACGTCCTGCTAAATTGGCTTGCCCATTCAGCGCAGTTTTTGGGCCCCAAAATCAAGCGTTTCAGAGCTTTTCAGGCCCAATTTCGTCGGTTAGTGCGCGAAAAAAAACTAGTAGGCCGAACGGGCCCGCAACGTGGTTTCCCACGAGGGCCCATCGTGTCACCAGAGGTACGTCGCTCGTCGAACAAATCGGGTTTACTCCTCGAGTTCCCATGAGGCGCCCATGGATCGTAAAAAAAAAAAAAGGAGAAGAATCAAAAAGGGGTGCAACACGAGGACTTCCCAGGGGGTCACCCATCCTAGTACTACTCTCGCCCAAGCACGCTTAACTTCGGAGTTCTGATGGGATCCGGTGCATTAGTGCTGGTATGATCGCACCCATCAAGTATTGCCCGCTTAATTCTCTTAAGGGTCACCGCTGGAAGAAAATAACGTAACTTTTGATCCCGGTGGACTCACGCGGGCCACAGCATATGCTCACGAAGCTCTCGTCGAGCCGGACGTCCGGCTGAATTGGCTTGCCCATTCAGCGC
Source organism: Pogostemon cablin (assembly GCA_023678885.1). Lineage (NCBI taxonomy): Eukaryota > Viridiplantae > Streptophyta > Magnoliopsida > Lamiales > Lamiaceae > Pogostemon > Pogostemon cablin. The sequence goes on along the minus strand of CM042977.1, from coordinate 16,611,390 downwards.
AGTTTTTGGGCCCCAAAATCAAGCGTTTCAGAGCTTTTCAGGCCCAATTTCGTCGGTTAGCGCGCGAAAAAAAAAACTAGTAGGCCGAACGGGCCCGCAACGTGGTTTCCCACGAGGGCCCGTCGTGTCACCAGAGGTACGTCGCTCGTCGAACAAATCGGGTTTACTCCTCGAGTTCCCATGAGGCGCCCATGGATCGTAAAAAAAAAGAAAAAGGAGAAGAATCAAAAAGGGGTGCAACACGAGGACTTCCCAGGGGGTCACCCATCCTAGTACTACTCTCGCCCAAGCACGCTTAACTTCGGAGTTCTGATGGGATCCGGTGCATTAGTGCTGGTATGATCGCACCCATCAAGTATTGCCCGCTTAATTCTCTTAAGGGTCACCGCTGGAAGAAAATAACGTAACTTTTGATCCCAGTGGACTCACGCGGGCCACAGCATATGCTCACGAAGCTCTCGTCGAGTCGGACGTCCTGCTAAATTGGCTTGCCCATTCAGCGCAGTTTTTGGGCCCCAAAATCAAGCGTTTCAGAGCTTTTCAGGCCCAATTTCGTCGGTTAGTGCGCGAAAAAAAAACTAGTAGGCCGAACGGGCCCGCAACGTGGTTTCCCACGAGGGCCCATCGTGTCACCAGAGGTACGTCGCTCGTCGAACAAATCGGGTTTACTCCTCGAGTTCCCATGAGGCGCCCATGGATCGTAAAAAAAAAAAAAGGAGAAGAATCAAAAAGGGGTGCAACACGAGGACTTCCCAGGGGGTCACCCATCCTAGTACTACTCTCGCCCAAGCACGCTTAACTTCGGAGTTCTGATGGGATCCGGTGCATTAGTGCTGGTATGATCGCACCCATCAAGTATTGCCCGCTTAATTCTCTTATGGGTCACCGCTGGAAGAAAATAACGTAACTTTTGATCCCGGTGGACTCACGCGGGCCACAGCATATGCTCACGAAGCTCTCGTCGAGCCGGACGTCCGGCTGAATTGGCTTGCCCATTCAGCGCAGTTTTTGGGCCCCAAAATCAAGCGTTTCAGAGCTTTTCAGGCCCAATTTCGTCGGTTAGCGCGCGAAAAAAAACTAGTAGGCCGAACGGGCCCGCAACGTGGTTTCCCACGAGGGCCCGTCGTGTCACCAGAGGTACGTCGCTCGTCGAACAAATCGGGTTTACTCCTCGAGTTCCCATGAGGCGCCCATGGATCGTAAAAAAAAAGAAAAAGGAGAAGAATCAAAAAGGGGTGCAACACGAGGACTTCCCAGGGGGTCACCCATCCTAGTACTACTCTCGCCCAAGCACGCTTAACTTCGGAGTTCTGATGGGATCCGGTGCATTAGTGCTGGTATGATCGCACCCATCAAGTATTGCCCGCTTAATTCTCTTAAGGGTCACCGCTGGAAGAAAATAACGTAACTTTTGATCCCGGTGGACTCACGCGGGCCACAGCATATGCTCACGAAGCTATCGTCGAGCCGGACGTCCGGCTGAATTGGCTTGCCCATTCAGCGCAGTTTTTGGGCCCCAAAATCAAGCGTTTCAGAGCTTTTCAGGCCCAATTTCGTCGGTTAGCGCGCGAAAAAAAAACTAGTAGGCCGAACGGGCCCGCAACGTGGTTTCCCACGAGGGCCCGTCGTGTCACCAGAGGTACGTCGCTCGTCGAACAAATCGGGTTTACTCCTTGAGTTCCCATGAGGCGCGCATGGATCGTAAAAAAAAAGAAAAAGGAGAAGAATCAAAAAGGGGTGCAACACGAGGACTTCCCAGGGGGTCACCCATCCTAGTACTACTCTCGCCCAAGCACGCTTAACTTCGGAGTTCTGATGGGATCCGGTGCATTAGTGCTGGTATGATCGCACCCATCAAGTATTGCCCGCTTAATTCTCTTAAGGGTCACCGCTGGAAGAAAATAACGTAACTTTTGATCCCGGTGGACTCACGCGGGCCACAGCATATGCTCACGAAGCTATCGTCGAGCCGGACGTCTGGCTGAATTGGCTTGCCCATTCAGCGCAGTTTTTGGGCCCCAAAATCAAGCGTTTCAGAGCTTTTCAGGCCCAATTTCGTCGGTTAGCGCGCGAAAAAAAAAACTAGTAGGCCGAACGGGCCCACAACGTGGTTTCGCACGAGGGCCCGTCGTGTCACCAGAGGTACGTCGCTCGTTGAACAAATCGGGTTTACTCCTCGAGTTCCCATGAGGCGCCCATGGATCGTAAAAAAAAAAGAAAAAGGAGAAGGATCAAAAAGGGGTGCAACACGAGGACTTCCCAGGGGGTCACCCATCCTAGTACTACTCTCGCCCAAGCACGCTTAACTTCGGAGTTCTAATGGGATCCGGTGCATTAGTGCTGGTATGATCGCACCCATCAAGTATTGCCCGCTTAATTCTCTTAAGGGTCACCGCTGGAAGAAAATAACGTAACTTTTGATCCCAGTGGACTCACGCGGGGCACAGCATATGCTCACGAAGCTCTCGTCGAGTCGGACGTCCTGCTGAATTGGCTTGCCCATTCAGCGCAGTTTTTGGGCCCCAAAATCAAGCGTTTCAGAGCTTTTCAGGCCCAATTTCGTCGGTTAGCGCGCGAAAAAAAAAAACTAGTAGGCCGAACGGGCCCACAACGTGGTTTCGCACGAGGGCCCGTCGTGTCACCAGAGGTACGTCGCTCGTCGAACAAATCGGGTTTACTCCTCGAGTTCCCATGAGGCGCCCATGGATCGTAAAAAAAAAAGAAAAAGGAGAAGGATCAAAAAGGGGTGCAACACGAGGACTTCCTAGGGGGTCACCCATCCTAGTACTACTCTCGCCCAAGCACGCTTAACTTCGGAGTTCTGATGGGATCCGGTGCATTAGTGCTGGTATGATCGCACCCATCAAGGATTGTCCGCTTAATTCTCTTAAGGGTCACCGCTGGAAGAAAATAACGTAACTTTTGATCCCAGTGGACTCACGCGGGCCACAGCATATGCTCACGAAGCTCTCGTCGAGTCGGACGTCCTGCTGAATTGGCTTGCCCATTCAGCGCAGTTTTTGGGCCCCAAAATCAAGCGTTTCAGAGCTTTTCAGGCCCAATTTCGTCGGTTAGCGCGCGAAAAAAAAAACTAGTAGGCCGAACGGGCCCACAACGCGGTTTCGCACGAGGGCCCGTCGTGTCACCAGAGGTACGTCGCTCGTCGAACAAATCGGGTTTACTCCTCGAGTTCCCATGAGGCGCCCATGGATCGTAAAAAAAAAAGAAAAAGGAGAAGAATCAAAAAGGGGTGCAACACGAGGACTTCCCAGGGGGTCACCCATCCTAGTACTACTCTCACCCAAGCACGCTTAACTTCGGAGTTCTGATGGGATCCGGTGCATTAGTGCTGGTATGATCGCACCCATCAAGTATTGCCCGCTTAATTCTCTTAAGGGTCACCGCTGGAAGAAAATAACGTAACTTTTGATCCCAGTGGACTCACGCGGGCCACAGCATATGCTCACGAAGCTCTCGTCGAGCCGGACGTCCTGCTGAATTGGCTTGCCCATTCAGCGCAGTTTTTGGGCCCCAAAATCAAGCGTTTCAGAGCTTTTCAGGCCCAATTTCGTCGGTTAGCGCGCGAAAAAAAAAAACTAGTAGGCCGAACGGGCCCACAACGTGGTTTCGCACGAGGGCCCGTCGTGTCACCAGAGGTACGTCGCTCGTCGAACAAATCGGGTTTACTCCTCGAGTTCCCATGAGGCGCCCATGGATCGTAAAAAAAAAAGAAAAAGGAGAAGAATCAAAAAGGGGTGCAACACGAGGACTTCCCAGGGGGTCACCCATCCTAGTACTACTCTCGCCCAAGCACGCTTAACTTCGGAGTTCTGATGGGATCCGGTGCATTAGTGCTGGTATGATCGCACCCATCAAGTATTGCCCGCTTAATTCTCTTAAGGGTCACCGCTGGAAGAAAATAACGTAACTTTTGATCCCGGTGGACTCACGCGGGCCACAGCATATGCTCACGAAGCTCTCGTCGAGTCGGATGTCCTGCTGAATTGGCTTGCCCATTCAGCGCAGTTTTTGGGCCCCAAAATCAAGCGTTTCAGAGCTTTTCAGGCCCAATTTCGTCGGTTAGCGCGCGAAAAAAAAACTAGTAGGCCGAACGGGCCCGCAACGTGGTTTCCCACGAGGGCCCGTCGTGTCACCAGAGGTACGTCGCTCGTCGAACAAATCGGGTTTACTCCTCGAGTTCCCATGAGGCGCCCATGGATCGTAAAAAAAAAAGAAAAAGGAGAAGGATCAAAAAGGGGTGCAACACGAGGACTTCCCAGGGGGTCACCCATCCTAGTACTACTCTCGCCCAAGCACGCTTAACTTCGGAGTTCTGATGGGATCCGGTGCATTAGTGCTGGTATGATCGCACCCATCAAGTATTGCCCGCTTAATTCTCTTAAGGGTCACCGCTGGAAGAAAATAACGTAACTTTTGATCCCAGTGGACTCACGCGGGCCACAGCATATGCTCACGAAGCTCTCGTCGAGTCGGACGTCCTGCTGAATTGGCTTGCCCATTCAGCGCAGTTTTTGGGCCCCAAAATCAAGCGTTTCAGAGCTTTTCAGGCCCAATTTCGTCGGTTAGCGCGCGAAAAAAAAAACTAGTAGGGCGCCCATGGATCGTAAAAAAAAAAGAAAAAGGAGAAGGATCAAAAAGGGGTGCAACACGAGGACTTCCCAGGGGGTCACCCATCCTAGTACTACTCTCGCCCAAGCACGCTTAACTTCGGAGTTCTGATGGGATCCGGTGCATTAGTGCTGGTATGATCGCACCCATCAAGTATTGCCCGCTTAATTCTCTTAAGGGTCACCGCTGGAAGAAAATAACGTAACTTTTGATCCCAGTGGACTCACGCGGGCCACAGCATATGCTCACGAAGCTCTCGTCGAGTCGGACGTCCTGCTGAATTGGCTTGCCCATTCAGCGCAGTTTTTGGGCCCCAAAATCAAGCGTTTCAGAGCTTTTCAGGCCCAATTTCGTCGGTTAGCGCGCGAAAAAAAACTAGTAGGCCGAACGGGCCCACAACGTGGTTTCGCACGAGGGCCCGTCGTGTCACCAGAGGTACGTCGCTCGTCGAACAAATCGGGTTTACTCCTCGAGTTCCCATGAGGCGCCCATGGATCGTAAAAAAAAAAGAAAAAGTAGAAGGATCAAAAAGGGGTGCAACACGAGGACTTCCCAGGGGGTCACCCATCCTAGTACTACTCTCGCCCAAGCACGCTTAGCTTCGGAGTTCTGATGGGATCCGGTGCATTAGTGCTGGTATGATCGCACCCATCAAGTATTGCCCGCTTAATTCTCTTAAGGGTCACCGCTGGAAGAAAATAACGTAACTTTTGATCCCAGTGGACTCACGCGGGCCACAGCATATGCTCACGAAGCTCTCGTCGAGTCGGACGTCCTGCTGAATTGGCTTGCCCATTCAGCGCAGTTTTTGGGCCCCAAAATCAAGCGTTTCAGAGCTTTTCAGGCCCAATTTCGTCGGTTAGCGCGCGAAAAAAAAAAACTAGTAGGCCGAACGGGCCCACAACGTGGTTTCGCACGAGGGCCCGTCGTGTCACCAGAGGTACGTCGCTCGTCGAACAAATCGGGTTTACTCCTCGAGTTCCCATGAGGCGCCCATGGATCGTAAAAAAAAAAGAAAAAGGAGAAGGATCAAAAAGGGGTGCAACACGAGGACTTCCCAGGGGGTCACCCATCCTAGTACTACTCTCGCCCAAGCACGCTTAACTTCGGAGTTCTGATGGGATCCGGTGCATTAGTGCTGGTATGATCGCACCCATCAAGTATTGCCCGCTTAATTCTCTTAAGGGTCACCGCTGGAAGAAAATAACGTAACTTTTGATCCCAGTGACTCACGCGGGCCACAGCATATGCTCACGAAGCTCTCGTCGAGTCGGACGTCCTGCTGAATTGGCTTGCCCATTCAGCGCAGTTTTTGGGCCCCAAAATCAAGCGTTTCAGAGCTTTTCAGGCCCAATTTCGTCGGTTAGCGCGCGAAAAAAAAAAACTAGTAGGCCGAACGGGCCCACAACGTGGTTTCGCACGAGGGCCCGTCGTGTCACCAGAGGTACGTCGCTCGTCGAACAAATCGGGTTTACTCCTCGAGTTCCCATGAGGCGCCCATGGATCGTAAAAAAAAAAGAAAAAGTAGAAGGATCAAAAAGGGGTGCAACACGAGGACTTCCCAGGGGGTCACCCATCCTAGTACTACTCTCGCCCAAGCACGCTTAGCTTCGGAGTTCTGATGGGATCCGGTGCATTAGTGCTGGTATGATCGCACCCATCTAGTATTGCCCGCTTAATTCTCTTAAGGGTCACCGCTGGAAGAAAATAACGTAACTTTTGATCCCAGTGGACTCACGCGGGCCACAGCATATGCTCACGAAGCTCTCGTCGAGTCGGACGTCCTGCTGAATTGGCTTGCCCATTCAGCGCAGTTTTTGGGCCCCAAAATCAAGCGTTTCAGAGCTTTTCAGGCCCAATTTCGTCGGTTAGCGCGCGAAAAAAAAAACTAGTAGGCCGAACGGGCCCACAACGTGGTTTCGCACGAGGGCCCGTCGTGTCACCAGAGGTACGTCGCTCGTCGAACAAATCGGGTTTACTCCTCGAGTTCCCATGAGGCGCCCATGGATCGTAAAAAAAAAAGAAAAAGGAGAAGAATCAAAAAGGGGTGCAACACGAGGACTTCCCAGGGGGTCACCCATCCTAGTACTACTCTCACCCAAGCACGCTTAACTTCGGAGTTCTGATGGGATCCGGTGCATTAGTGCTGGTATGATCGCACCCATCAAGTATTGCCCGCTTAATTCTCTTAAGGGTCACCGCTGGAAGAAAATAACGTAACTTTTGATCCCAGTGGACTCACGCGGGCCACAGCATATGCTCACGAAGCTCTCGTCGAGTCGGACGTCCTGCTGAATTGGCTTGCCCATTCAGCGCAGTTTTTGGGCCCCAAAATTAAGCGTTTCAGAGCTTTTCAGGCCCAATTTCGTCGGTTAGCGCGCGAAAAAAAAAACTAGTAGGCCGAACGGGCCCACAACGTGGTTTCCCACGAGGGCCCGTCGTGTCACCAGAGGTACGTCGCTCGTCGAACAAATCGGGTTTACTCCTCGAGTTCCCATGAGGCGCCCATGGATCGTAAAAAAAAAGAAAAAGGAGAAGAATCAAAAAGGGGTGCAACACGAGGACTTCCCAGGGGGTCACCCATCCTAGTACTACTCTCGCCCAAGCACGCTTAACTTCGGAGTTCTGATGGGATCCGGTGCATTAGTGCTGGTATGATCGCACCCATCAAGTATTGCCCGCTTAATTCTCTTAAGGGTCACCGCTGGAAGAAAATAACGTAACTTTTGATCCCGGTGGACTCACGCGGGCCACAGCATATGCTCACGAAGCTCTCGTCGAGTCGGACGTCCTGCTGAATTGGCTTGCCCATTCAGCGCAGTTTTTGGGCCCCAAAATCAAGCGTTTCAGAGCTTTTCAGGCCCAATTTCGTCGGTTAGCGCGCGAAAAAAAAAACTAGTAGGCCGAACGGGCCCACAACGTGGTTTCGCACGAGGGCCCGTCGTGTCACCAGAGGTACGTCGCTCGTCGAACAAATCGGGTTTACTCCTCGAGTTCCCATGAGGCGCCCATGGATCGTAAAAAAAAAAGAAAAAGGAGAAGGATCAAAAAGGGGTGCAACACGAGGACTTCCCAGGGGGTCACCCATCCTAGTACTACTCTCGCCCAAGCACGCTTAACTTCGGAGTTCTGATGGGATCCGGTGCATTAGTGCTGGTATGATCGCACCCATCAAGTATTGCCCGCTTAATTCTCTTAAGGGTCACCGCTGGAAGAAAATAACGTAACTTTTGATCCCAGTGGACTCACGCGGGCCACAGCATATGCTCACGAAGCTCTCGTCGAGTCGGACGTCCTGCTGAATTGGCTTGCCCATTCAGCGCAGTTTTTGGGCCCCAAAATCAAGCGTTTCAGAGCTTTTCAGGCCCAATTTCGTCGGTTAGCGCGCGAAAAAAAAAACTAGTAGGCCGAACGGGCCCACAACGTGGTTTCGCACGAGGGCCCGTCGTGTCACCAGAGGTACGTCGCTCGTCGAACAAATCGGGTTTACTCCTCGAGTTCCCATGAGGCGCCCATGGATCGTAAAAAAAAAAGAAAAAGTAGAAGGATCAAAAAGGGGTGCAACACGAGGACTTCCCAGGGGGTCACCCATCCTAGTACTACTCTCGCCCAAGCACGCTTAGCTTCGGAGTTCTGATGGGATCCGGTGCATTAGTGCTGGTATGATCGCACCCATCAAGTATTGCCCGCTTAATTCTCTTAAGGGTCACCGCTGGAAGAAAATAACGTAACTTTTGATCCCAGTGGACTCACGCGGGCCACAGCATATGCTCACGAAGCTCTCGTCGAGCCGGACGTCCTGCTGAATTGGCTTGCCAAGTCAGCGCAGTTTTTGGGCCCCAAAATCAAGCGTTTCAGAGCTTTTCAGGCCCAATTTCGTCGGTTAGCGCGCGAAAAAAAAAAACTAGTAGGCCGAACGGGCCCACAACGTGGTTTCGCACGAGGGCCCGTCGTGTCACCAGAGGTACGTCGCTCGTCGAACAAATCGGGTTTACTCCTCGAGTTCCCATGAGGCGCCCATGGATCGTAAAAAAAAAAGAAAAAGGAGAAGGATCAAAAAGGGGTGCAACACGAGGACTTCCCAGGGGGTCACCCATCCTAGTACTACTCTCGCCCAAGCACGCTTAACTTCGGAGTTCTGATGGGATCCGGTGCATTAGTGCTGGTATGATCGCACCCATCAAGTATTGCCCGCTTAATTCTCTTAAGGGTCACCGCTGGAAGAAAATAACGTAACTTTTGATCCCAGTGGACTCACGCGGGCCACAGCATATGCTCACGAAGCTCTCGTCGAGTCGGACGTCCTGCTGAATTGGCTTGCCCATTCAGCGCAGTTTTTGGGCCCCAAAATCAAGCGTTTCAGAGCTTTTCAGGCCCAATTTCGTCGGTTAGCGCGCGAAAAAAAAAACTAGTAGGCCGAACGGGCCCACAACGTGGTTTCGCACGAGGGCCCGTCGTGTCACCAGAGGTACGTCGCTCGTCGAACAAATCGGGTTTACTCCTCGAGTTCCCATGAGGCGCCCATGGATCGTAAAAAAAAAAGAAAAAGTAGAAGGATCAAAAAGGGGTGCAACACGAGGACTTCCCAGGGGGTCACCCATCCTAGTACTACTCTCGCCCAAGCACGCTTAGCTTCGGAGTTCTGATGGGATCCGGTGCATTAGTGCTGGTATGATCGCACCCATCAAGTATTGCCCGCTTAATTCTCTTAAGGGTCACCGCTGGAAGAAAATAACGTAACTTTTGATCCCAGTGGACTCACGCGGGCCACAGCATATGCTCACGAAGCTCTCGTCGAGTCGGACGTCCTGCTGAATTGGCTTGCCCATTCAGCGCAGTTTTTGGGCCCCAAAATCAAGCGTTTCAGAGCTTTTCAGGCCCAATTTCGTCGGTTAGCGCGCGAAAAAAAAAAACTAGTAGGCCGAACGGGCCCACAACGTGGTTTCGCACGAGGGCCCGTCGTGTCACCAGAGGTACGTCGCTCGTCGAACAAATCGGGTTTACTCCTCGAGTTCCCATGAGGCGCCCATGGATCGTAAAAAAAAAAGAAAAAGGAGAAGAATCAAAAAGGGGTGCAACACGAGGACTTCCCAGGGGGTCACCCATCCTAGTACTACTCTCACCCAAGCACGCTTAACTTCGGAGTTCTGATGGGATCCGGTGCATTAGTGCTGGTATGATCGCACCCATCAAGTATTGCCCGCTTAATTCTCTTAAGGGTCACCGCTGGAAGAAAATAACGTAACTTTTGATCCCAGTGGACTCACGCGGGCCACAGCATATGCTCACGAAGCTCTCGTCGAGTCGGACGTCCTGCTGAATTGGCTTGCCCATTCAGCGCAGTTTTTGGGCCCCAAAATTAAGCGTTTCAGAGCTTTTCAGGCCCAATTTCGTCGGTTAGCGCGCGAAAAAAAAAACTAGTAGGCCGAACGGGCCCACAACGTGGTTTCGCACGAGGGCCCATCGTGTCACCAGAGGTACGTCGCTCGTCGAACAAATCGGGTTTACTCCTCGAGTTCCCATGAGGCGCCCATGGATCGTAAAAAAAAAGAAAAAGGAGAAGAATCAAAAAGGGGTGCAACACGAGGACTTCCCAGGGGGTCACCCATCCTAGTACTACTCTCGCCCAAGCACGCTTAACTTCGGAGTTCTGATGGGATCCGGTGCATTAGTGCTGGTATGATCGCACCCATCAAGTATTGCCCGCTTAATTCTCTTAAGGGTCACCGCTGGAAGAAAATAACGTAACTTTTGATCCCGGTGGACTCACGCGGGCCACAGCATATGCTCACGAAGCTCTCGTCGAGTCGGACGTCCCGCTGAATTGGCTTGCCCATTCAGCGCAGTTTTTGGGCCCCAAAATTAAGCGTTTCAGAGCTTTTCAGGCCCAATTTCGTCGGTTAGCGCGCGAAAAAAAAAACTAGTAGGCCGAACGGGCCCACAACGTGGTTTCGCACGAGGGCCCGTCGTGTCACCAGAGGTACGTCGCTCGTCGAACAAATCGGGTTTACTCCTCGAGTTCCCATGAGGCGCCCATGGATCGTAAAAAAAAAGAAAAAGGAGAAGAATCAAAAAGGGGTGCAACACGAGGACTTCCCAGGGGGTCACCCATCCTAGTACTACTCTCGCCCAAGCACGCTTAACTTCGGAGTTCTGATGGGATCCGGTGCATTAGTGCTGGTATGATCGCACCCATCAAGTATTGCCCGCTTAATTCTCTTAAGGGTCACCGCTGGAAGAAAATAACGTAACTTTTGATCCCGGTGGACTCACGCGGGCCACAGCATATGCTCACGAAGCTCTCGTCGAGTCGGACGTCCTGCTGAATTGGCTTGCCCATTCAGCGCAGTTTTTGGGCCCCAAAATCAAGCGTTTCAGAGCTTTTCAGGCCCAATTTCGTCGGTTAGCGCGCGAAAAAAAACTAGTAGGCCGAACGGGCCCGCAACGTGGTTTCCCACGAGGGCCCGTCATGTCACCAGAGGTACGTCGCTCGTCGAACAAATCGGGTTTACTCCTCGAGTTCCCATGAGGCGCCCATGGATCGTAAAAAAAAAGAAAAAGGAGAAGAATCAAAAAGGGGTGCAACACGAGGACTTCCCAGGGGGTCACCCATCCTAGTACTACTCTCGCCCAAGCACGCTTAACTTCGGAGTTCTGATGGGATCCGGTGCATTAGTGCTGGTATGATCGCACCCATCAAGTATTGCCCGCTTAATTCTCTTAAGGGTCACCGCTGGAAGAAAATAACGTAACTTTTGATCCCGGTGGACTCACGCGGGCCACAGCATATGCTCACGAAGCTCTCGTCGAGCCGGACGTCCGGCTGAATTGGCTTGCCCATTCAGCGCAGTTTTTGGGCCCCAAAATCAAGCGTTTCAGAGCTTTTCAGGCCCAATTTCGTCGGTTAGCGCGCGAAAAAAAACTAGTAGGCCGAACGGGCCCGCAACGTGGTTTCCCACGAGGGCCCGTCGTGTCACCAGAGGTACGTCGCTCGTCGAACAAATCGGGTTTACTCCTCGAGTTCCCATGAGGCGCCCATGGATCGTAAAAAAAAAGAAAAAGGAGAAGAATCAAAAAGGGGTGCAACACGAGGACTTCCCAGGGGGTCACCCATCCTAGTACTACTCTCGCCCAAGCACGCTTAACTTCGGAGTTCTGATGGGATCCGGTGCATTAGTGCTGGTATGATCGCACCCATCAAGTATTGCCCGCTTAATTCTCTTAAGGGTCACCGCTGGAAGAAAATAACGTAACTTTTGATCCCGGTGGACTCACGCGGGCCACAGCATATGCTCACGAAGCTCTCGTCGAGTCGGACGTCCTGCTGAATTGGCTTGCCCATTCAGCGCAGTTTTTAGGCCCCAAAATCAAGCGTTTCAGAGCTTTTCAGGCCCAATTTCGTCGGTTAGCGCGCGAAAAAAAAAACTAGTAGGCCGAACGGGCCCACAACGTGGTTTCGCACGAGGGCCCGTCGTGTCACCAGAGGTACGTCGCTCGTCGAACAAATCGGGTTTACTCCTCGAGTTCCCATGAGGCGCCCATGGATCGTAAAAAAAAAAGAAAAAGGAGAAGGATCAAAAAGGGGTGCAACACGAGGACTTCCCAGGGGGTCACCCATCCTAGTACTACTCTCGCCCAAGCACGCTTAACTTGATGATTGAAATTAGCATCATGATGAAGGAAATGAGCATCATGATGAAGAAAATATGCATCTTGATGAAGGAAATGAGCATCATGATGAAGGAAATGAGCATCATGATGTTGGAAATGAGCATCATAATAAAGGAAATGAGTATCACTATGTAGGAAATGAGCATCATGATGAAGGAAACATGCATCATGATTAAGGAAATGAGCATCATGATGAAGGTTTTATGCATCATGATGAAGGAAATGAGCATCATGATGTAGGTAATGAGCATCATGATGAAGGAAACATGCATCATGATAAAGGAAATGAACATCATGATGAAGGATTTATGCTTCATGATGACGGAAATAAGCATTATAATGAAAGATTTATTCATAATGATGAAGGAAACGCGCATCATGATGAAAGATTTATGCATCCGGATTATAGAAATGAGCATCATGATGAAGGAAATTAACATCATGATGAAGAAAATATATATCATAATGAAGAAAGTAAGCATCATGATGGAGGAAATGAGCATCATTATGAAGGAAATTAGCATCATGATGAAGGAAATGAGCGTATTGATGTTTGAAATAAGCATCATAATGAAAGAAAAGAGCATTATGATAAAGGAAATGAGCATCACGATGAAGGAAATATATGCATCATGATGAAGGAAACCTGCATCTTGATGAAGGAAATGAGCATCATGATGAAGAAAATATGGATCATGATGATAGAAATGAGCATCATGATGACAGAAACGTTCATCATTATGAAGGAAATTAGCATCATAATGAAGTAGTTTATGTATCATGATGAAGGAAATAAGCATCATTATGTAGGATTTATGCATCGTGATTGTGGAAATGAGCATCATGAGGAATGAAATGAGCATCATGATAAATAAAATATTCTTCATGATGAATGAAATGAGCAAAATGATGGAGGAAATGGGCATTGTGATGATGTAAATGAGCATCATGATGAAGGATTTATGCATCATGATGAAGGAAATGAGCATCATGATGAAGGAAATGAGCATCATGACGAAAAAAAAAGCATCTTGATGAAGGAAGTGAGCATCATGATAGCATCATGATGTTGGGAATGAGCATCGTGATGAAAGAAATATGCATCACGTTGAAGGAAATAAGCATCATGATGAAGGAAATGAGCATCATGATAAAGGAAATGAGCATCACAATGAAGGATTTATGAACAATGATGATGGAAATGAGCACCTTGATGAAGGAAATGAGTATCATGATATTGGAAATGAGCATCATTATGAAGGAAATACGCATCATGCTGAAGGAAATAGGCATCATGATGAAGTATTTATGCATCTTGATGATGGAAGTGAGCATCATGATGAAGTAAATGAGCATCATGATATGATGGAATTTAGTATCATGATGAAGGAAATACGCATCATGATAAAGGAAAAGAGCATCATGATTAAGGAAATGAGCATCACGATAAAGGAAATACGCATTATGATTAAGGAAATGAGCATTATTATGTAGGAAATGAACATCATGATGAAGAAAATATACATCATGATGAAGGAAATGTGCATCAGGATGTAGGAAATAAGCATCATGACGAATGGAACAAGCATCTTGATTAAGAAAATGAGCATCATAATGAAGAAAATGAGCATCATGATGAAGGATTTATGCATCATGATGATGAAAATAAGCATCATTATGAAGGATTTATGCATCGTGATGGTGGAAATGAGCATCATAAGGAATGAAATGAGCATCATGATAAATAAAATATTCTTCATGATGAAGGAAATGAGCAAAATGATGGAGGAAATGGGCTTTGTGATGATATAAATGAGCCTCATGATGAAGGATTTATGCATCATGATAATGGAAATGAGCATCATGATGAAAAAATTATACATCTTGATGAAGGAATTGAGCATCATGATGTTGGAAATGAGCATCGTGATGAAAGAAATATGGATCACGTTGAAGGAAATGAGCATCATAATGAAGGAAATGAGCATAATGAAAAGGAAATTAACATCATGATGAAGGATTTATGAACAATGATGATGGAAATGAGCACCTTGATGAAGGAAATGAGTATCATGATAAAGGAAATGAGCATCATTATGAAGGAAATACGCATCATGTTGAAGAAAATATGCATTATGATGAAGTATTTATGCATCTTGATGAAGGAAGTGAGCATCATGATATGATGGAATTTAGTATCATGATGAAGGAAATACGCATCATGATAAAGGAAAAGAGCATCATGATTAAGGAAATGAGCATCACGATAAAGGAAATACGCATTATGATTAAGGAAATGAGCATTATTATGTAGGAAATGAACATCATGATGAAGAAAATATGCATCATGATGAAGGAAATGTGCATCAAGATGTAGGAAATAAGCATCATGACGAATGGAACAAGCATCTTGATTAAGGAAATGAGCATCATAATGAAGAAAATGAGCATCATGATGAAGGATTTATGCATCATGATGATGGAAATAAGCATCATTATGAAGGATTTATGCATCGTGATGGTGGAAATGAGCATCATGATAAATAAAATATTCTTCATGATGAAGGAAATGAGAAAAATGATGGAGGAAATGGGCTTTGTGATGATATAAATGAGCCTCATGATGAAGGATTTATGCATCATGATAATGGAAATGAGCATCATGATGAAAAAAATATACATCTTGATGAAGGAAATGAGCATCGTGATGAAAGAAATATGCATCACGTTGAAGGAAATGAGCATCATGATGAAGGATTTATGAACAATGATGATGGAAATGAGCACCTTGATGATATCATGATATAGGAAATGAGCTTCACTATGAAGGAAATACGCATCATGTTGAAGAAAATAGGCATTATGATGAAGTATTTATGCATCTTGATGAAGGAAGTGAGCATCATGATGAAGTAAATGAGCATCATGATATGACGGAATTTAGTATCATGATGAAGGAAATACGCATCATGATAAAGGAAAAGAGCATCATGATAAAGAAAATGAGCATCATGGCGAAGGAAATGAGCCTCATGATGAAAGATTTATGAATAATGATAATGGAAATGAGCATCATGACAAAGAAAGTATGCATCATGATGAAGAATATAAGCATCATGATGGCGGAAATGTGCATCATGATGATATAAGTGAGCCTCATGATAAGGGATTTATGCATCATGATGATTGAAATTAGCATCATGATGAAGGAAATGTGCATCATGATGAAGAAAATATGCATCTTGATGAAGGAAATGAGCATCATGATGAAGGAAATGAGCATCATGATGTTGGAAATGAGCATAATAATAAAGGAAATGAGTATCACTATGTAGGAAATGAGCATCATGATGAAGGAAACATGCATCATGATTAAGGAAATGAGCATCATGATGAAGGTTTTATGCATCATGATGAAGGAAATATATATCATGATGAAGAAAGTAAGCATCATGATGAAGGAAATGGACATCATGATGAAGAAAATATATATCATGATGAAGAAAGTAAGCATCATGATGGAGGAAATGAGCATCATTATGAAGGAAATTAGCATCATGATGAAGGAAATGAGCATATTGATGTTTGAAATAAGCATCATAATGAAAGAAAAGAGCATTATGATAAAGGAAATGAGCATCACGATGAAGGAAATATATGCATCATGATGAAGGAAACCTGCATCTTGATGAAGGAAATGAGCATCATGATGAAGAAAATATGGATCATGATGAAGGAAACATGCATCATGATTAAGGAAATGAGCATCATGATGAAGGTTTTATGCATCATGATGAAGGAAATGAGCATCATGATGTAGGTAATGAGCATCATGATGAAGGAAACATGCATCATGATAAAGGAAATGAACATCATGATGAAGGATTTATGCTTCATGATGACGGAAATAAGCATTATAATGAAAGATTTATTCATAATGATGAAGGA
This sequence comes from Pogostemon cablin, assembly GCA_023678885.1. Lineage (NCBI taxonomy): Eukaryota > Viridiplantae > Streptophyta > Magnoliopsida > Lamiales > Lamiaceae > Pogostemon > Pogostemon cablin. The sequence goes on along the minus strand of CM042977.1, from coordinate 16,595,142 downwards.
AACGCGCATCATGATGAAAGATTTATGCATCCGGATTATAGAAATGAGCATCATGATGAAGGAAATTAACATCATGATGAAGAAAATATATATCATAATGAAGAAAGTAAGCATCATGATGGAGGAAATGAGCATCATTATGAAGGAAATTAGCATCATGATGAAGGAAATGAGCGTATTGATGTTTGAAATAAGCATCATAATGAAAGAAAAGAGCATTATGATAAAGGAAATGAGCATCACGATGAAGGAAATATATGCATCATGATGAAGGAAACCTGCATCTTAATGAAGGAAATGAGCATCATGATGAAGAAAATATGGATCATGATGATAGAAATGAGCATCATGATGACAGAAACGTTCATCATTATGAAGGAAATTAGCATCATAATGAAGTAGTTTATGTATCATGATGAAGGAAATAAGCATCATTATGTAGGATTTATGCATCGTGATGGTGGAAATGAGCATCATGAGGAATGAAATGAGCATCATGATAAATAAAATATTCTTCATGATGAATGAAATGAGCAAAATGATGGAGGAAATGGGCATTGTGATGATGTAAATGAGCATCATGATGAAGGATTTATGCATCATGATGAAGGAAATGAGCATCATGATGAAAAAAAAAGCATCTTGATGAAGGAAGTGAGCATCATGATAGCATCATGATGTTGGGAATGAGCATCGTGATGAAAGAAATATGCATCACGTTGAAGGAAATAAGCATCATGATGAAGGAAATGAGCATCATGATAAAGGAAATGAGCATCACAATGAAGGATTTATGAACAATGATGATGGAAATGAGCACCTTGATGAAGGAAATGAGTATCATGATATTGGAAATGAGCTTCATTATGAAGGAAATACGCATCATGCTGAAGGAAATAGGCATCATGATGAAGTATTTATGCATCTTGATGATGGAAGTGAGCATCATGATGAAGTAAATGAGCATCATGATATGATGGAATTTAGTATCATGATGAAGGAAATACGCATCATGATAAAGGAAAAGAGCATCATGATTAAGGAAATGAGCATCACGATAAAGGAAATACGCATTATGATTAAGGAAATGAGCATTATTATGTAGGAAATGAACATCATGATGAAGAAAATATACATCATGATGAAGGAAATGTGCATCAGGATGTAGGAAATAAGCATCATGACGAATGGAACAAGCATCTTGATTAAGAAAATGAGCATCATAATGAAGAAAATGAGCATCATGATGAAGGATTTATGCATCATGATGATGAAAATAAGCATCATTATGAAGGATTTATGCATCGTGATGGTGGAAATGAGCATCATAAGGAATGAAATGAGCATCATGATAAATAAAATATTCTTCATGATGAAGGAAATGAGCAAAATGATGGAGGAAATGGGCTTTGTGATGATATAAATGAGCCTCATGATGAAGGATTTATGCATCATGATAATGGAAATGAGCATCATGATGAAAAAATTATACATCTTGATGAAGGAAATGAGCATCATGATGTTGGAAATGAGCATCGTGATGAAAGAAATATGGATCACGTTGAAGGAAATGAGCATCATAATGAAGGAAATGAGCATAATGACAAAGGAAATGAGGATCATGATGAAGGATTTATGAACAATGATGATGGAAATGAGCACCTTGATGAAGGAAATGAGTATCATGATAAAGGAAATGAGCATCGTTATGAAGGAAATACGCATCATGTTGAAGAAAATAGGCATTATGATGAAGTATTTATGCATCTTGATGGAGGAAGTGAGCATCATGATGAATTAAATGAGCATCATGATATGATGGAATTTAGTATCATGATGAAGGAAATACGCATCACGATAAAGGAAAAGAGCATCATGATTAAGGAAATGAGCATCACGATAAAGGAAATACGCATTATGATTAAGGAAATGAGCATTATTATGTAGGAAATGAACATCATGATGAAGAAAATATGCATCATGATGAAGGAAATGTGCATCAAGATGTAGGAAATAAGCATCATGACGAATGGAACAAGCATCTTGATTAAGGAAATGAGCATCATAATGAAGAAAATGAGCATCATGATGAAGGATTTATGCATCATGATGATGGAAATAAGCATCATTATGAAGGATTTATGCATCGTGATGGTGGAAATGAGCATCATGATAAATAAAATATTCTTCATGATGAAGGAAATGAGCAAAATGATGGAGGAAATGGGCTTTGTGATGATATAAATGAGCCTCATGATGAAGGATTTATGCATCATGATAATGGAAATGAGCATCATGATGAAAAAAATATACATCTTGATGAAGGAAATGAGCATCGTGATGAAAGAAATATGCATCACGTTGAAGGAAATGAGCATCATGATGAAGGATTTATGAACAATGATGATGGAAATGAGCACCTTGATGATATCATGATATAGGAAATGAGCTTCACTATGAAGGAAATACGCATCATGTTGAAGAAAATAGGCATTATGATGAAGTATTTATGCATCTTGATGAAGGAAGTGAGCATCATGATGAAGTAAATGAGCATCATGATATGACGGAATTTAGTATCATGATGAAGGAAATACGCATCATGATAAAGGAAAAGAGCATCATGATAAAGGAAATGAGCATCATGGCGAAGGAAATGAGCCTCATGATGAAAGATTTATGAATAATGATAATGGAAATGAGCATCATGACAAAGAAAGTATGCATCATGATGAAGAATATAAGCATCATGATGGCGGAAATGTGCATCATGATGATATAAGTGAGCCTCATGATAAGGGATTTATGCATCATGATGATTGAAATTAGCATCATGATGAAGGAAATGTGCATCATGATGAAGAAAATATGCATCTTGATGAAGGAAATGAGCATCATGATGAAGGAAATGAGCATCATGATGTTGGAAATGAGCATCATAATAAAGGAAATGAGTATCACTATGTAGGAAATGAGCATCATGATGAAGGAAACATGCATCATGATTAAGGAAATGAGCATCATGATGAAGGTTTTATGCATCATGATGAAGGAAATATATATCATGATGAAGAAAGTAAGCATCATGATGAAGGAAATGGACATCATGATGAAGAAAATATATATCATGATGAAGAAAGTAAGCATCATGATGGAGGAAATGAGCATCATTATGAAGGAAATTAGCATCATGATGAAGGAAATGAGCATATTGATGTTTGAAATAAGCATCATAATGAAAGAAAAGAGCATTATGATAAAGGAAATGAGCATCACGATGAAGGAAATATATGCATCATGATGAAGGAAACCTGCATCTTGATGAAGGAAATGAGCATCATGATGAAGAAAATATGGATCATGATGAAGGAAACATGCATCATGATTAAGGAAATGAGCATCATGATGAAGGTTTTATGCATCATGATGAAGGAAATGAGCATCATGATGTAGGTAATGAGCATCATGATGAAGGAAACATGCATCATGATAAAGGAAATGAACATCATGATGAAGGATTTATGCTTCATGATGACGGAAATAAGCATTATAATGAAAGATTTATTCATAATGATGAAGGAAACGCGCATCATGATGAAAGATTTATGCATCCGGATTATAGAAATGAGCATCATGATGAAGGAAATTAACATCATGATGAAGAAAATATATATCATAATGAAGAAAGTAAGCATCATGATGGAGGAAATGAGCATCATTATGAAGGAAATTAGCATCATGATGAAGGAAATGAGCGTATTGATGTTTGAAATAAGCATCATAATGAAAGAAAAGAGCATTATGATAAAGGAAATGAGCATCACGATGAAGGAAATATATGCATCATGATGAAGGAAACCTGCATCTTGATGAAGGAAATGAGCATCATGATGAAGAAAATATGGATCATGATGATAGAAATGAGCATCATGATGACAGAAACGTTCATCATTATGAAGGAAATTAGCATCATAATGAAGTAGTTTATGTATCATGATGAAGGAAATAAGCATCATTATGTAGGATTTATGCATCGTGATGGTGGAAATGAGCATCATGAGGAATGAAATGAGCATCATAATAAATAAAATATTCTTCATGATGAATGAAATGAGCAAAATGATGGAGGAAATGGGCATTGTGATGATGTAAATGAGCATCATGATGAAGGATTTATGCATCATGATGAAGGAAATGAGCATCATGATGAAGGAAATGAGCATCATGATGAAAAAAAAAGCATCTTGATGAAGGAAGTGAGCATCATGATAGCATCATGATGTTGGGAATGAGCATCGTGATGAAAGAAATATGCATCACGTTGAAGGAAATAAGCATCATGATGAAGGAAATGAGCATCATGATAAAGGAAATGAGCATCACAATGAAGGATTTATGAACAATGATGATGGAAATGAGCACCTTGATGAAGGAAATGAGTATCATGATATTGGAAATGAGCATCATTATGAAGGAAATACGCATCATGCTGAAGGAAATAGGCATCATGATGAAGTATTTATGCATCTTGATGATGGAAGTGAGCATCATGATGAAGTAAATGAGCATCATGATATGATGGAATTTAGTATCATGATGAAGGAAATACGCATCATGATAAAGGAAAAGAGCATCATGATTAAGGAAATGAGCATCACGATAAAGGAAATACGCATTATGATTAAAGAAATGAGCATTATTATGTAGGAAATGAACATCATGATGAAGAAAATATACATCATGATGAAGGAAATGTGCATCAGAATGTAGGAAATAAGCATCATGACGAATGGAACAAGCATCTTGATTAAGAAAATGAGCATCATAATGAAGAAAATGAGCATCATGATGAAGGATTTATGCATCATGATGATGAAAATAAGCATCATTATGAAGGATTTATGCATCGTGATGGTGGAAATGAGCATCATAAGGAATGAAATGAGCATCATGATAAATAAAATATTCTTCATGATGAAGGAAATGAGCAAAATGATGGAGGAAATGGGCTTTGTGATGATATAAATGAGCCTCATGATGAAGGATTTATGCATCATGATAATGGAAATGAGCATCATGATGAAAAAATTATACATCTTGATGAAGGAATTGAGCATCATGATGTTGGAAATGAGCATCGTGATGAAAGAAATATGGATCACGTTGAAGGAAATGAGCATCATAATGAAGGAAATGAGCATAATGACAGAGGAAATTAGCATCATGATGAAGGATTTATGAACAATGATGATGGAAATGAGCACCTTGATGAAGGAAATGAGTATCATGATAAAGGAAATGAGCATCATTATGAAGGAAATACGCATCATGTTGAAGAAAATAGGCATTATGATGAAGTATTTATGCATCTTGATGAAGGAAGTGAGCATCATGATATGATGGAATTTAGTATCATGATGAAGGAAATACGCATCATGATAAAGGAAAAGAGCATCATGATTAAGGAAATGAGCATCACGATAAAGGAAATACGCATTATGATTAAGGAAATGAGCATTATTATGTAGGAAATGAACATCATGATGAAGAAAATATGCATCATGATGAAGGAAATGTGCATCAAGATGTAGGAAATAAGCATCATGACGAATGGAACAAGCATCTTGATTAAGGAAATGAGCATCATAATGAAGAAAATGAGCATCATGATGAAGGATTTATGCATCATGATGATGGAAATAAGCATCATTATGAAGGATTTATGCATCGTGATGGTGGAAATGAGCATCATGATAAATAAAATATTCTTCATGATGAAGGAAATGAGCAAAATGATGGAGGAAATGGGCTTTGTGATGATATAAATGAGCCTCATGATGAAGGATTTATGCATCATGATAATGGAAATGAGCATCATGATGAAAAAAATATACATCTTGATGAAGGAAATGAGCATCGTGATGAAAGAAATATGCATCACGTTGAAGGAAATGAGCATCATGATGAAGGATGTATGAACAATGATGATGGAAATGAGCACCTTGATGATATCATGATATAGGAAATGAGCTTCACTATGAAGGAAATACGCATCATGTTGAAGAAAATAGGCATTATGATGAAGTATTTATGCATCTTGATGAAGGAAGTGAGCATCATGATGAAGTAAATGAGCATCATGATATGACGGAATTTAGTATCATGATAAAGGAAATACGCATCATGATAAAGGAAAAGAGCATCATGATAAAGGAAATGAGCATCATGGCGAAGGAAATGAGCCTCATGATGAAAGATTTATGAATAATGATAATGGAAATGAGCATCATGACAAAGAAAGTATGCATCATGATGAAGAATATAAGCATCATGATGGCGGAAATGTGCATCATGATGATATAAGTGAGCCTCATGATAAGGGATTTATGCATCATGATGATTGAAATTAGCATCATGATGAAGGAAATGTGCATCATGATGAAGAAAATATGCATCTTGATGAAGGAAATGAGCATCATGATGAAGGAAATGAGCATCATGATGTTGGAAATGAGCATCATAATAAAGGAAATGAGTATCACTATGTAGGAAATGAGCATCATGATGAAGGAAACATGCATCATGATTAAGGAAATGAGCATCATGATGAAGGTTTTATGCATCATGATGAAGGAAATATATATCATGATGAAGAAAGTAAGCATCATGATGAAGGAAATGGACATCATGATGAAGAAAATATATATCATGATGAAGAAAGTAAGCATCATGATGGAGGAAATGAGCATCATTATGAAGGAAATTAGCATCATGATGAAGGAAATGAGCATATTGATGTTTGAAATAAGCATCATAATGAAAGAAAAGAGCATTATGATAAAGGAAATGAGCATCACGATGAAGGAAATATATGCATCATGATGAAGGAAACCTGCATCTTGATGAAGGAAATGAGCATCATGATGAAGAAAATATGGATCATGATGAAGGAAACATGCATCATGATTAAGGAAATGAGCATCATGATGAAGGTTTTATGCATCATGATGAAGGAAATGAGCATCATGATGTAGGTAATGAGCATCATGATGAAGGAAACATGCATCATGATAAAGGAAATGAACATCATGATGAAGGATTTATGCTTCATGATGACGGAAATAAGCATTATAATGAAAGATTTATTCATAATGATGAAGGAAACGCGCATCATGATGAAAGATTTATGCATCCGGATTATAGAAATGAGCATCATGATGAAGGAAATTAACATCATGATGAAGAAAATATATATCATAATGAAGAAAGTAAGCATCATGATGGAGGAAATGAGCATCATTATGAAGGAAATTAGCATCATGATGAAGGAAATGAGCGTATTGATGTTTGAAATAAGCATCATAATGAAAGAAAAGAGCATTATGATAAAGGAAATGAGCATCACGATGAAGGAAATATATGCATCATGATGAAGGAAACCTGCATCTTGATGAAGGAAATGAGCATCATGATGAAGAAAATATGGATCATGATGATAGAAATGAGCATCATGATGACAGAAACGTTCATCATTATGAAGGAAATTAGCATCATAATGAAGTAGTTTATGTATCATGATGAAGGAAATAAGCATCATTATGTAGGATTTATGCATCGTGATGGTGGAAATGAGCATCATGAGGAATGAAATGAGCATCATGATAAATAAAATATTCTTCTTGATGAATGAAATGAGCAAAATGATGGAGGAAATGGGAATTGTGATGATGTAAATGAGCATCATGATGAAGGATTTATGCATCATGATGAAGGAAATGAGCATCATGATGAAGGAAATGAGCATCATGATGAAAAAAAAAGCATCTTGATGAAGGAAGTGAGCATCATGATAGCATCATGATGTTGGGAATGAGCATCGTGATGAAAGAAATATGCATCACGTTGAAGGAAATAAGTATCATGATGAAGGAAATGAGCATCATGATAAAGGATATGAGCATCACAATGAAGGATTTATGAACAATGATGATGGAAATGAGCACCTTGATGAAGGAAATGAGTATCATGATATTGGAAATGAGCTTCATTATGAAGGAAATACGCATCATGCTGAAGGAAATAGGCATCATGATGAAGTATTTATGCATCTTGATGATGGAAGTGAGCATCATGATGAAGTAAATGAGCATCATGATATGATGGAATTTAGTATCATGATGAAGGAAATACGCATAATGATAAAGGAAAAGAGCATCATGATTAAGGAAATGAGCATCACGATAAAGGAAATACGCATTATGATTAAGGAAATGAGCATTATTATGTAGGAAATGAACATCATGATGAAGAAAATATACATCATGATGAAGGAAATGTGCATCAGGATGTAGGAAATAAGCATCATGACGAATGGAACAAGCATCTTGATTAAGAAAATGAGCATCATAATGAAGAAAATGAGCATCATGATGAAGGATTTATGCATCATGATGATGAAAATAAGCATCATTATGAAGGATTTATGCATCGTGATGGTGGAAATGAGCATCATAAGGAATGAAATGAGCATCATGATAAATAAAATATTCTTCATGATGAAGGAAATGAGCAAAATGATGGAGGAAATGGGCTTTGTGATGATATAAATGAGCCTCATGATGAAGGATTTATGCATCATGATAATGGAAATGAGCATCATGATGAAAAAATTATACATCTTGATGAAGGAAATGAGCATCATGATGTTGGAAATGAGCATCGTGATGAAAGAAATATGGATCACGTTGAAGGAAATGAGCATCATAATGAAGGAAATGAGCATAATGACAAAGGAAATGAGGATCATGATGAAGGATTTATGAACAATGATGATGGAAATTAGCACCTTGATGAAGGAAATGAGTATCATGATAAAGGAAATGAGCATCGTTATGAAGGAAATACGCATCATGTTGAAGAAAATAGGCATTATGATGAAGTATTTATGCATCTTGATGGAGGAAGTGAGCATCATGATGAATTAAATGAGCATCATGATATGATGGAATTTAGTATCATGATGAAGGAAATACGCATCATGATAAAGGAAAAGAGCATCATGATTAAGGAAATGAGCATCACGATAAAGGAAATACGCATTATGATTAAGGAAATGAGCATTATTATGTAGGAAATGAACATCATGATGAAGAAAATATACATCATGATGAAGGAAATGTGCATCAGGATGTAGGAAATAAGCATCATGACGAATGGAACAAGCATCTTGATTAAGGAAATGAGCATCATAATGAAGAAAATGAGCATCATGATGAAGGATTTATGCATCATGATGATGGAAATAAGCATCATTATGAAGGATTTATGCATCGTGATGGTGGAAATGAGCATCATGATAAATAAAATATTCTTCATGATGAAGGAAATGAGCAAAATGATGGAGGAAATGGGCTTTGTGATGATATAAATGAGCCTCATGATGAAGGATTTATGCATCATGATAATGGAAATGAGCATCATGATGAAAAAAATATACATCTTGATGAAGGAAATGAGCATCGTGATGAAAGAAATATGCATCACGTTGAAGGAAATGAGCATCATGATGAAGGATTTATGAACAATGATGATGGAAATGAGCACCTTGATGATATCATGATATAGGAAATGAGCTTCACTATGAAGGAAATACGCATCATGTTGAAGAAAATAGGCATTATGATGAAGTATTTATGCATCTTGATGAAGGAAGTGAGCATCATGATGAAGTAAATGAGCATCATGATATGACGGAATTTAGTATCATGATGAAGGAAATACGCATCATGATAAAGGAAAAGAGCATCATGATAAAGGAAATGAGCATCATGGCGAAGGAAATGAGCCTCATGATGAAAGATTTATGAATAATGATAATGGAAATGAGCATCATGACAAAGAAAGTATGCATCATGATGAAGAATATAAGCATCATGATGGCGGAAATGTGCATCATGATGATATAAGTGAGCCTCATGATAAGGGATTTATGCATCATGATGATTGAAATTAGCATCATGATGAAGGAAATGAGCATCATGATGAAGAAAATATGCATCTTGATGAAGGAAATGAGCATCATGATGAAGGAAATGAGCATCATGATGTTGGAAATGAGCATCATAATAAAGGAAATTAGTATCACTATGTAGGAAATGAGCATCATGATGAAGGAAACATGCATCATGATTAAGGAAATGAGCATCATGATGAAGGTTTTATGCATCATGATGAAGGAAATGAGCATCATGATGTAGGTAATGAGCATCATGATGAAGGAAACATGCATCATGATAAAGGAAATGAACATCATGATGAAGGATTTATGCTTCATGATGACGGAAATAAGCATTATAATGAAAGATTTATTCATAATGATGAAGGAAACGCGCATCATGATGAAAGATTTATGCATCCGGATTATAGAAATGAGCATCATGATGAAGGAAATTAACATCATGATGAAGAAAATATATATCATAATGAAGAAAGTAAGCATCATGATGGAGGAAATGAGCATCATTATGAAGGAAATTAGCATCATGATGAAGGAAATGAGCGTATTGATGTTTGAAATAAGCATCATAATGAAAGAAAAGAGCATTATGATAAAGGAAATGAGCATCACGATGAAGGAAATATATGCATCATGATGAAGGAAACCTGCATCTTGATGAAGGAAGTGAGCATCATGATGAAGAAAATATGGATCATGATGATAGAAATGAGCATCATGATGACAGAAACGTTCATCATTATGAAGGAAATTAGCATCATAATGAAGTAGTTTATGTATCATGATGAAGGAAATAAGCATCATTATGTAGGATTTATGCATCGTGATTGTGGAAATGAGCATCATGAGGAATGAAATGAGCATCATGATAAATAAAATATTCTTCATGATGAATGAAATGAGCAAAATGATGGAGGAAATGGGCATTGTGATGATGTAAATGAGCATCATGATGAAGGATTTATGCATCATGATGAAGGAAATGAGCATCATGATGAAGGAAATGAGCATCATGACGAAAAAAAAAGCATCTTGATGAAGGAAGTGAGTATCATGATAGCATCATGATGTTGGGAATGAGCATCGTGATGAAAGAAATATGCATCACGTTGAAGGAAATAAGCATCATGATGAAGGAAATGAGCATCATGATAAAGGAAATGAGCATCACAATGAAGGATTTATGAACAATGATGATGGAAATGAGCACCTTGATGAAGGAAATGAGTATCATGATATTGGAAATGAGCATCATTATGAAGGTAATACGCATCATGCTGAAGGAAATAGGCATCATGATGAAGTATTTATGCATCTTGATGATGGAAGTGAGCATCATGATGAAGTAAATGAGCATCATGATATGATGGAATTTAGTATCATGATGAAGGAAATACGCATCATGATAAAGGAAAAGAGCATCATGATTAAGGAAATGAGCATCACGATAAAGGAAATACGCATTATGATTAAGGAAATGAGCATTATTATGTAGGAAATGAACATCATGATGAAGAAAATATACATCATGATGAAGGAAATGTGCATCAGGATGTAGGAAATAAGCATCATGACGAATGGAACAAGCATCTTGATTAAGGAAATGAGCATCATAATGAAGAAAATGAGCATCATGATGAAGGATTTATGCATCATGATGATGGAAATAAGCATCATTATGAAGGATTTATGCATCGTGATGGTGGAAATGAGCATCATGATAAATAAAATATTCTTCATGATGAAGGAAATGAGCAAAATGATGGAGGAAATGGGCTTTGTGATGATATAAATGAGCCTCATGATGAAGGATTTATGCATCATGATAATGGAAATGAGCATCATGATGAAAAAAATATACATCTTGATGAAGGAAATGAGCATCGTGATGAAAGAAATATGCATCACGTTGAAGGAAATGAGCATCATGATGAAGGATTTATGAACAATGATGATGGAAATGAGCACCTTGATGATATCATGATATAGGAAATGAGCTTCACTATGAAGGAAATACGCATCATGTTGAAGAATATAGGCATTATGATGAAGTATTTATGCATCTTGATGAAGGAAGTGAGCATCATGATGAAGTAAATGAGCATCATGATATGACGGAATTTAGTATCATGATGAAGGAAATACGCATCATGATAAAGGAAAAGAGCATCATGATAAAGGAAATGAGCATCATGGCGAAGGAAATGAGCCTCATGATGAAAGATTTATGAATAATGATAATGGAAATGAGCATCATGACAAATAAAGTATGCATCATGATGAAGAATATAAGCATCATGATGGCGGAAATGTGCATCATGATGATATAAGTGAGCCTCATGATAAGGGATTTATGCATCATGATGATTGAAATTAGCATCATGATGAAGGAAATGTGCATCATGATGAAGAAAATATGCATCTTGATGAAGGAAATGAGCATCATGATGAAGGAAATGAGCATCATGATGTTGGAAATGAGCATCATAATAAAGGAAATGAGTATCACTATGTAGGAAATGAGCATCATGATGAAGGAAACATGCATCATGATTAAGGAAATGAGCATCATGATGAAGGTTTTATGCATCATGATGAAGGAAATATATATCATGATGAAGAAAGTAAGCATCATGATGAAGGAAATGGACATCATGATGAAGAAAATATATATCATGATGAAGAAAGTAAGCATCATGATGGAGGAAATGAGCATCATTATGAAGGAAATTAGCATCATGATGAAGGAAATGAGCATATTGATGTTTGAAATAAGCATCATAATGAAAGAAAAGAGCATTATGATAAAGGAAATGAGCATCACGATGAAGGAAATATATGCATCATGATGAAGGAAACCTGCATCTTGATGAAGGAAATGAGCATCATGATGAAGAAAATATGGATCATGATGAAGGAAACATGCATCATGATTAAGGAAATGAGCATCATGATGAAGGTTTTATGCATCATGATGAAGGAAATGAGCATCATGATGTAGGTAATGAGCATCATGATGAAGGAAACATGCATCATGATAAAGGAAATGAACATCATGATGAAGGATTTATGCTTCATGATGACGGAAATAAGCATTATAATGAAAGATTTATTCATAATGATGAAGGAAACGCGCATCATGATGAAAGATTTATGCATCCGGATTATAGAAATGAGCATCATGATGAAGGAAATTAACATCATGATGAAGAAAATATATATCATAATGAAGAAAGTAAGCATCATGATGGAGGAAATGAGCATCATTATGAAGGAAATTAGCATCATGATGAAGGAAATGAGCGTATTGATGTTTGAAATAAGCATCATAATGAAAGAAAAGAGCATTATGATAAAGGAAATGAGCATCACGATAAAGGAAATATATGCATCATGATGAAGGAAACCTGCATCTTGATGAAGGAAATGAGCATCATGATGAAGAAAATATGGATCATGATGATAGAAATGAGCATCATGATGACAGAAACGTTCATCATTATGAAGGAAATTAGCATCATAATGAAGTAGTTTATGTATCATGATGAAGGAAATAAGCATCATTATGTAGGATTTATGCATCGTGATGGTGGAAATGAGCATCATGAGGAATGAAATGAGCATCATGATAAATAAAATATTCTTCATGATGAATGAAATGAGCAAAATGATGGAGGAAATGGGCATTGTGATGATGTAAATGAGCATCATGATGAAGGATTTATGCATCATGATGAAGGAAATGAGCATCATGATGAAGGAAATGAGCATCATGATGAAAAAAAAAGCATCTTGATGAAGGAAGTGAGCATCATGATAGCATCATGATGTTGGGAATGAGCATCGTGATGAAAGAAATATGCATCACGTTGAAGGAAATAAGCATCATGATGAAGGAAATGAGCATCATGATAAAGGAAATGAGCATCACAATGAAGGATTTATGAACAATGATGATGGAAATGAGCACCTTGATGAAGGAAATGAGTATCATGATATTGGAAATGAGCTTCATTATGAAGGAAATACGCATCATGCTGAAGGAAATAGGCATCATGATGAAGTATTTATGCATCTTGATGATGGAAGTGAGCATCATGATGAAGTAAATGAGCATCATGATATGATGGAATTTAGTATCATGATGAAGGAAATACGCATCATGATAAAGGAAAAGAGCATCATGATTAAGGAAATGAGCATCACGATAAAGGAAATACGCATTATGATTAAGGAAATGAGCATTATTATGTAGGAAATGAACATCATGATGAAGAAAATATACATCATGATGAAGGAAATGTGCATCAGGATGTAGGAAATAAGCATCATGACGAATGGAACAAGCATCTTGATTAAGAAAATGAGCATCATAATGAAGAAAATGAGCATCATGATGAAGGATTTATGCATCATGATGATGAAAATAAGCATCATTATGAAGGATTTATGCATCGTGATGGTGGAAATGAGCATCATAAGGAATGAAATGAGCATCATGATAAATAAAATATTCTTCATGATGAAGGAAATGAGCAAAATGATGGAGGAAATGGGCTTTGTGATGATATAAATGAGCCTCATGATGAAGGATTTATGCATCATGATAATGGAAATGAGCATCATGATGAAAAAATTATACATCTTGATGAAGGAAATGAGCATCATGATGTTGGAAATGAGCATCGTGATGAAAGAAATATGGATCACGTTGAAGGAAATGAGCATCATAATGAAGGAAATGAGCATAATGACAAAGGAAATGAGGATCATGATGAAGGATTTATGAACAATGATGATGGAAATGAGCACCTTGATGAAGGAAATGAGTATCATGATAAAGGAAATGAGCATTGTTATGAAGGAAATACGCATCATGTTGAAGAAAATAGGCATTATGATGAAGTATTTATGCATCTTGATGGAGGAAGTGAGCATCATGATGAATTAAATGAGCATCATGATATGATGGAATTTAGTATCATGATGAAGGAAATACGCATCATGATAAAGGAAAAGAGCATCATGATTAAGGAAATGAGCATCACGATAAAGGAAATACGCATTATGATTAAGGAAATGAGCATTATTATGTAGGAAATGAACATCATGATGAAGAAAATATACATCATGATGAAGGAAATGTGCATCAGGATGTAGGAAATAAGCATCATGACGAATGGAACAAGCATCTTGATTAAGGAAATGAGCATCATAATGATGAAAATGAGCATCATGATGAAGGATTTATGCATCATGATGATGGAAATAAGCATCATTATGAAGGATTTATGCATCGTGATGGTGGAAATGAGCATCATGATAAATAAAATATTCTTCATGATGAAGGAAATGAGCAAAATGATGGAGGAAATGGGCTTTGTGATGATATAAATGAGCCTCATGATGAAGGATTTATGCATCATGATAATGGAAATGAGCATCATGATGAAAAAAATATACATCTTGATGAAGGAAATGAGCATCGTGATGAAAGAAATATGCATCACGTTGAAGGAAATGAGCATCATGATGAAGGATTTATGAACAATGATGATGGAAATGAGCACCTTGATGATATCATGATATAGGAAATGAGCTTCACTATGAAGGAAATACGCATCATGTTGAAGAAAATAGGCATTATGATGAAGTATTTATGCATCTTGATGAAGGAAGTGAGCATCATGATGAAGTAAATGAGCATCATGATATGACGGAATTTAGTATCATGATGAAGGAAATACGCATCATGATAAAGGAAAAGAGCATCATGATAAAGGAAATGAGCATCATGGCGAAGGAAATGAGCCTCATGATGAAAGATTTATGAATAATGATAATGGAAATGAGCATCATGACAAAGAAAGTATGCATCATGATGAAGAATATAAGCATCATGATGGCGGAAATGTGCATCATGATGATATAAGTGAGCCTCATGATAAGGGATTTATGCATCATGATGATTGAAATTAGCATCATGATGAAGGAAATGAGCATCATGATGAAGAAAATATGCATCTTGATGAAGGAAATGAGCATCATGATGAAGGAAATGAGCATCATGATGTTGGAAATGAGCATCATAATAAAGGAAATGAGTATCACTATGTAGGAAATGAGCATCATGATGAAGGAAACATGCATCATGATTAAGGAAATGAGCATCATGATGAAGGTTTTATGCATCATGATGAAGGAAATGAGCATCATGATGTAGGTAATGAGCATCATGATGAAGGAAACATGCATCATGATAAAGGAAATGAACATCATGATGAAGGATTTATGCTTCATGATGACGGAAATAAGCATTATAATGAAAGATTTATTCATAATGATGAAGGAAACGCGCATCATGATGAAAGATTTATGCATCCGGATTATAGAAATGAGCATCATGATGAAGGAAATTAACATCATGATGAAGAAAATATATATCATAATGAAGAAAGTAAGCATCATGATGGAGGAAATGAGCATCATTATGAAGGAAATTAGCACCATGATGAAGGAAATGAGCGTATTGATGTTTGAAATAAGCATCATAATGAAAGAAAAGAGCATTATGATAAAGGAAATGAGCATCACGATGA
Source organism: Pogostemon cablin (assembly GCA_023678885.1). Classification (NCBI taxonomy): domain Eukaryota; kingdom Viridiplantae; phylum Streptophyta; class Magnoliopsida; order Lamiales; family Lamiaceae; genus Pogostemon; species Pogostemon cablin. Next base: position 16,578,528 of record CM042977.1, on the reverse strand, counting down.
AGGAAATATATGCATCATGATGAAGGAAACCTACATCTTGATGAAGGAAGTGAGCATCATGATGAAGAAAATATGGATCATGATGATAGAAATGAGCATCATGATGACAGAAACGTTCATCATTATGAAGGAAATTAGCATCATAATGAAGTAGTTTATGTATCATGATGAAGGAAATAAGCATCATTATGTAGGATTTATGCATCGTGATTGTGGAAATGAGCATCATGAGGAATGAAATGAGCATCATGATAAATAAAATATTCTTCATGATGAATGAAATGAGCAAAATGATGGAGGAAATGGGCATTGTGATGATGTAAATGAGCATCATGATGAAGGATTTATGCATCATGATGAAGGAAATGAGCATCATGATGAAGGAAATGAGCATCATGACGAAAAAAAAAGCATCTTGATGAAGGAAGTGAGCATCATGATAGCATCATGATGTTGGGAATGAGCATCGTGATGAAAGAAATATGTATCACGTTGAAGGAAATAAGCATCATGATGAAGGAAATGAGCATCATGATAAAGGAAATGAGCATCACAATGAAGGATTTATGAACAATGATGATGGAAATGAGCACCTTGATGAAGGAAATGAGTATCATGATATTGGAAATGAGCATCATTATGAAGGTAATACGCATCATGCTGAAGGAAATAGGCATCATGATGAAGTATTTATGCATCTTGATGATGGAAGTGAGCATCATGATGAAGTAAATGAGCATCATGATATGATGGAATTTAGTATCATGATGAAGGAAATACGCATCATGATAAAGGAAAAGAGCATCATGATTAAGGAAATGAGCATCACGATAAAGGAAATACGCATTATGATTAAGGAAATGAGCATTATTATGTAGGAAATGAACATCATGATGAAGAAAATATACATCATGATGAAGGTAATGTGCATCAGGATGTAGGAAATAAGCATCATGACGAATGGAACAAGCATCTTGATTAAGAAAATGAGCATCATAATGAAGAAAATGAGCATCATGATGAAGGATTTATGCATCATGATGATGAAAATAAGCATCATTATGAAGGATTTATGCATCGTGATGGTGGAAATGAGCATCATAAGGATTGAAATGAGCATCATGATAAATAAAATATTCTTCATGATGAAGGAAATGAGCAAAATGATGGAGGAAATGGGCTTTGTGATGATATAAATGAGCCTCATGATGAAGGATTTATGCATCATGATAATGGAAATGAGCATCATGATGAAAAAATTATACATCTTGATGAAGGAATTGAGCATCATGATGTTGGAAATGAGCATCGTGATGAAAGAAATATGGATCACGTTGAAGGAAATGAGCATCATAATGAAGGAAATGAGCATAATGACAAAGGAAATTAGCATCATGATGAAGGATTTATGAACAATGATGATGGAAATGAGCACCTTGATGAAGGAAATGAGTATCATGATAAAGGAAATGAGCATCATTATGAAGGAAATACGCATCATGTTGAAGAAAATAGGCATTATGATGAAGTATTTATGCATCTTGATGAAGGAAGTGAGCATCATGATATGATGGAATTTAGTATCATGATGAAGGAAATACGCATCATGATAAAGGAAAAGAGCATCATGATTAAGGAAATGAGCATCACGATAAAGGAAATACGCATTATGATTAAGGAAATGAGCATTATTATGTAGGAAATGAACATCATAATGAAGAAAATATGCATCATGATGAAGGAAATGTGCATCAAGATGTAGGAAATAAGCATCATGACGAATGGAACAAGCATCTTGATTAAGGAAATGAGCATCATAATGAAGAAAATGAGCATCATGATGAAGGATTTATGCATCATGATGATGGAAATAAGCATCATTATGAAGGATTTATGCATCGTGATGGTGGAAATGAGCATCATGATAAATAAAATATTCTTCATGATGAAGGAAATGAGCAAAATGATGGAGGAAATGGGCTTTGTGATGATATAAATGAGCCTCATGATGAAGGATTTATGCATCATGATAATGGAAATGAGCATCATGATGAAAAAAATATACATCTTGATGAAGGAAATGAGCATCGTGATGAAAGAAATATGCATCACGTTGAAGGAAATGAGCATCATGATGAAGGATTTATGAACAATGATGATGGAAATGAGCACCTTGATGATATCATGATATAGGAAATGAGCTTCACTATGAAGGAAATACGCATCATGTTGAAGAAAATAGGCATTATGATGAAGTATTTATGCATCTTGATGAAGGAAGTGAGCATCATGATGAAGTAAATGAGCATCATGATATGACGGAATTTAGTATCATGATGAAGGAAATACGCATCATGATAAAGGAAAAGAGCATCATGATAAAGGAAATAAGCATCATGACGAATGGAACAAGCATCTTGATTAAGAAAATGAGCATCATAATGAAGAAAATGAGCATCATGATGAAGGATTTATGCATCATGATGATGAAAATAAGCATCATTATGAAGGATTTATGCATCGTGATGGTGGAAATGAGCATCATAAGGAATGAAATGAGCATCATGATAAATAAAATATTCTTCATGATGAAGGAAATGAGCAAAATGATGGAGGAAATGGGCTTTGTGATGATATAAATGAGCCTCATGATGAAGGATTTATGCATCATGATAATGGAAATGAGCATCATGATGAAAAAATTATACATCTTGATGAAGGAAATGAGCATCATGATGTTGGAAATGAGCATCGTGATGAAAGAAATATGGATCACGTTGAAGAAAATGAGCATCATAATGAAGGAAATGAGCATAATGACAAAGGAAATGAGGATCATGATGAAGGATTTATGAACAATGATGATGGAAATGAGCACCTTGATGAAGGAAATGAGTATCATGATAAAGGAAATGAGCATCGTTATGAAGGAAATACGCATCATGTTGAAGAAAATAGGCATTATGATGAAGTATTTATGCATCTTGATGGAGGAAGTGAGCATCATGATGAATTAAATGAGCATCATGATATGATGGAATTTAGTATCATGATGAAGGAAATACGCATCATGATAAAGGAAAAGAGCATCATGATTAAGGAAATGAGCATCACGATAAAGGAAATACGCATTATGATTAAGGAAATGAGCATTATTATGTAGGAAATGAACATCATGATGAAGAAAATATACATCATGATGAAGGAAATGTGCATCAGGATGTAGGAAATAAGCATCATGACGAATGGAACAAGCATCTTGATTAAGGAAATGAGCATCATAATGATGAAAATGAGCATCATGATGAAGGATTTATGCATCATGATGATGGAAATAAGCATCATTATGAAGGATTTATGCATCGTGATGGTGGAAATGAGCATCATGATAAATAAAATATTCTTCATGATGAAGGAAATGAGCAAAATGATGGAGGAAATGGGCTTTGTGATGATATAAATGAGCCTCATGATGAAGGATTTATGCATCATGATAATGGAAATGAGCATCATGATGAAAAAAATATACATCTTGATGAAGGAAATGAGCATCGTGATGAAAGAAATATGCATCACGTTGAAGGAAATGAGCATCATGATGAAGGATTTATGAACAATGATGATGGAAATGAGCACCTTGATGATATCATGATATAGGAAATGAGCTTCACTATGAAGGAAATACGCATCATGTTGAAGAAAATAGGCATTATGATGAAGTATTTATGCATCTTGATGAAGGAAGTGAGCATCATGATGAAGTAAATGAGCATCATGATATGACGGAATTTAGTATCATGATGAAGGAAATACGCATCATGATAAAGGAAAAGAGCATCATGATAAAGGAAATGAGCATCATGGCGAAGGAAATGAGCCTCATGATGAAAGATTTATGAATAATGATAATGGAAATGAGCATCATGACAAAGAAAGTATGCATCATGATGAAGAATATAAGCATCATGATGGCGGAAATGTGCATCATGATGATATAAGTGAGCCTCATGATAAGGGATTTATGCATCATGATGATTGAAATTAGCATCATGATGAAGGAAATGAGCATCATGATGAAGAAAATATGCATCTTGATGAAGGAAATGAGCATCATGATGAAGGAAATGAGCATCATGATGTTGGAAATGAGCATCATAATAAAGGAAATGAGTATCACTATGTAGGAAATGAGCATCATGATGAAGGAAACATGCATCATGATTAAGGAAATGAGCATCATGATGAAGGTTTTATGCATCATGATGAAGGAAATGAGCATCATGATGTAGGTAATGAGCATCATGATGAAGGAAACATGCATCATGATAAAGGAAATGAACATCATGATGAAGGATTTATGCTTCATGATGACGGAAATAAGCATTATAATGAAAGATTTATTCATAATGATGAAGGAAACGCGCATCATGATGAAAGATTTATGCATCCGGATTATAGAAATGAGCATCATGATGAAGGAAATTAACATCATGATGAAGAAAATATATATCATAATGAAGAAAGTAAGCATCATGATGGAGGAAATGAGCATCATTATGAAGGAAATTAGCACCATGATGAAGGAAATGAGCGTATTGATGTTTGAAATAAGCATCATAATGAAAGAAAAGAGCATTATGATAAAGGAAATGAGCATCACGATGAAGGAAATATATGCATCATGATGAAGGAAACCTACATCTTGATGAAGGAAGTGAGCATCATGATGAAGAAAATATGGATCATGATGATAGAAATGAGCATCATGATGACAGAAACGTTCATCATTATGAAGGAAATTAGCATCATAATGAAGTAGTTTATGTATCATGATGAAGGAAATAAGCATCATTATGTAGGATTTATGCATCGTGATTGTGGAAATGAGCATCATGAGGAATGAAATGAGCATCATGATAAATAAAATATTCTTCATGATGAATGAAATGAGCAAAATGATGGAGGAAATGGGCATTGTGATGATGTAAATGAGCATCATGATGAAGGATTTATGCATCATGATGAAGGAAATGAGCATCATGATGAAGGAAATGAGCATCATGACGAAAAAAAAAGCATCTTGATGAAGGAAGTGAGCATCATGATAGCATCATGATGTTGGGAATGAGCATCGTGATGAAAGAAATATGTATCACGTTGAAGGAAATAAGCATCATGATGAAGGAAATGAGCATCATGATAAAGGAAATGAGCATCACAATGAAGGATTTATGAACAATGATGATGGAAATGAGCACCTTGATGAAGGAAATGAGTATCATGATATTGGAAATGAGCATCATTATGAAGGTAATACGCATCATGCTGAAGGAAATAGGCATCATGATGAAGTATTTATGCATCTTGATGATGGAAGTGAGCATCATGATGAAGTAAATGAGCATCATGATATGATGGAATTTAGTATCATGATGAAGGAAATACGCATCATGATAAAGGAAAAGAGCATCATGATTAAGGAAATGAGCATCACGATAAAGGAAATACGCATTATGATTAAGGAAATGAGCATTATTATGTAGGAAATGAACATCATGATGAAGAAAATATACATCATGATGAAGGAAATGTGCATCAGGATGTAGGAAATAAGCATCATGACGAATGGAACAAGCATCTTGATTAAGAAAATGAGCATCATAATGAAGAAAATGAGCATCATGATGAAGGATTTATGCATCATGATGATGAAAATAAGCATCATTATGAAGGATTTATGCATCGTGATGGTGGAAATGAGCATCATAAGGATTGAAATGAGCATCATGATAAATAAAATATTCTTCATGATGAAGGAAATGAGCAAAATGATGGAGGAAATGGGCTTTGTGATGATATAAATGAGCCTCATGATGAAGGATTTATGCATCATGATAATGGAAATGAGCATCATGATGAAAAAATTATACATCTTGATGAAGGAATTGAGCATCATGATGTTGGAAATGAGCATCGTGATGAAAGAAATATGGATCACGTTGAAGGAAATGAGCATCATAATGAAGGAAATGAGCATAATGACAAAGGAAATTAGCATCATGATGAAGGATTTATGAACAATGATGATGGAAATGAGCACCTTGATGAAGGAAATGAGTATCATGATAAAGGAAATGAGCATCATTATGAAGGAAATACGCATCATGTTGAAGAAAATAGGCATTATGATGAAGTATTTATGCATCTTGATGAAGGAAGTGAGCATCATGATATGATGGAATTTAGTATCATGATGAAGGAAATACGCATCATGATAAAGGAAAAGAGCATCATGATTAAGGAAATGAGCATCACGATAAAGGAAATACGCATTATGATTAAGGAAATGAGCATTATTATGTAGGAAATGAACATCATGATGAAGAAAATATGCATCATGATGATGGAAATGTGCATCAAGATGTAGGAAATAAGCATCATGACGAATGGAACAAGCATCTTGATTAAGGAAATGAGCATCATAATGAAGAAAATGAGCATCATGATGAAGGATTTATGCATCATGATGATGGAAATAAGCATCATTATGAAGGATTTATGCATCGTGATGGTGGAAATGAGCATCATGATAAATAAAATATTCTTCATGATGAAGGAAATGAGCAAAATGATGGAGGAAATGGGCTTTGTGATGATATAAATGAGCCTCATGATGAAGGATTTATGCATCATGATAATGGAAATGAGCATCATGATGAAAAAAATATACATCTTGATGAAGGAAATGAGCATCGTGATGAAAGAAATATGCATCACGTTGAAGGAAATGAGCATCATGATGAAGGATTTATGAACAATGATGATGGAAATGAGCACCTTGATGATATCATGATATAGGAAATGAGCTTCACTATGAAGGAAATACGCATCATGTTGAAGAAAATAGGCATTATGATGAAGTATTTATGCATCTTGATGAAGGAAGTGAGCATCATGATGAAGTAAATGAGCATCATGATATGACGGAATTTAGTATCATGATGAAGGAAATACGCATCATGATAAAGGAAAAGAGCATCATGATAAAGGAAATGAGCATCATGGCGAAGGAAATGAGCCTCATGATGAAAGATTTATGAATAATGATAATGGAAATGAGCATCATGACAAAGAAAGTATGCATCATGATGAAGAATATAAGCATCATGATGGCGGAAATGTGCATCATGATGATATAAGTGAGCCTCATGATAAGGGATTTATGCATCATGATGATTGAAATTAGCATCATGATGAAGGAAATGTGCATCATGATGAAGAAAATATGCATCTTGATGAAGGAAATGAGCATCATGATGAAGGAAATGAGCATCATGATGTTGGAAATGAGCATCATAATAAAGGAAATGAGTATCACTATGTAGGAAATGAGCATCATGATGAAGGAAACATGCATCATGATTAAGGAAATGAGCATCATGATGAAGGTTTTATGCATCATGATGAAGGAAATATATATCATGATGAAGAAAGTAAGCATCATGATGAAGGAAATGGACATCATGATGAAGAAAATATATATCATGATGAAGAAAGTAAGCATCATGATGGAGGAAATGAGCATCATTATGAAGGAAATTAGCATCATGATGAAGGAAATGAGCATATTGATGTTTGAAATAAGCATCATAATGAAAGAAAAGAGCATTATGATAAAGGAAATGAGCATCACGATGAAGGAAATATATGCATCATGATGAAGGAAACCTGCATCTTGATGAAGGAAATGAGCATCATGATGAAGAAAATATGGATCATGATGAAGGAAACATGCATCATGATTAAGGAAATGAGCATCATGATGAAGGTTTTATGCATCATGATGAAGGAAATGAGCATCATGATGTAGGTAATGAGCATCATGATGAAGGAAACATGCATCATGATAAAGGAAATGAACATCATGATGAAGGATTTATGCTTCATGATGACGGAAATAAGCATTATAATGAAAGATTTATTCATAATGATGAAGGAAACGCGCATCATGATGAAAGATTTATGCATCCGGATTATAGAAATGAGCATCATGATGAAGGAAATTAACATCATGATGAAGAAAATATATATCATAATGAAGAAAGTAAGCATCATGATGGAGGAAATGAGCATCATTATGAAGGAAATTAGCATCATGATGAAGGAAATGAGCGTATTGATGTTTGAAATAAGCATCATAATGAAAGAAAAGAGCATTATGATAAAGGAAATGAGCATCACGATGAAGGAAATATATGCATCATGATGAAGGAAACCTGCATCTTGATGAAGGAAATGAGCATCATGATGAAGAAAATATGGATCATGATGATAGAAATGAGCATCATGATGACAGAAACGTTCATCATTATGAAGGAAATTAGCATCATAATGAAGTAGTTTATGTATCATGATGAAGGAAATAAGCATCATTATGTAGGATTTATGCATCGTGATGGTGGAAATGAGCATCATGAGGAATGAAATGAGCATCATGATAAATAAAATATTCTTCATGATGAATGAAATGAGCAAAATGATGGAGGAAATGGGCATTGTGATGATGTAAATGAGCATCATGATGAAGGATTTATGCATCATGATGAAGGAAATGAGCATCATGATGAAGGAAATGAGCATCATGATGAAAACAAAAGCATCTTGATGAAGGAAGTGAGCATCATGATAGCATCATGATGTTGGGAATGAGCATCGTGATGAAAGAAATATGCATCACGTTGAAGGAAATAAGCATCATGATGAAGGAAATGAGCATCATGATAAAGGAAATGAGCATCACAATGAAGGATTTATGAACAATGATGATGGAAATGAGCACCTTGATGAAGGAAATGAGTATCATGATATTGGAAATGAGCTTCATTATGAAGGAAATACGCATCATGCTGAAGGAAATAGGCATCATGATGAAGTATTTATGCATCTTGATGATGGAAGTGAGCATCATGATGAAGTAAATGAGCATCATGATATGATGGAATTTAGTATCATGATGAAGGAAATACGCATCATGATAAAGGAAATACGCATCATGATTAAGGAAATGAGCATCACGATAAAGGAAATACGCATTATGATTAAGGAAATGAGCATTATTATGTAGGAAATGAACATCATGATGAAGAAAATATACATCATGATGAAGGAAATGTGCATCAGGATGTAGGAAATAAGCATCATGACGAATGGAACAAGCATCTTGATTAAGAAAATGAGCATCATAATGAAGAAAATGAGCATCATGATGAAGGATTTATGCATCATGATGATGAAAATAAGCATCATTATGAAGGATTTATGCATCGTGATGGTGGAAATGAGCATCATAAGGAATGAAATGAGCATCATGATAAATAAAATATTCTTCATGATGAAGGAAATGAGCAAAATGATGGAGGAAATGGGCTTTGTGATGATATAAATGAGCCTCATGATGAAGGATTTATGCATCATGATAATGGAAATGAGCATCATGATGAAAAAATTATACATCTTGATGAAGGAAATGAGCATCATGATGTTGGAAATGAGCATCGTGATGAAAGAAATATGGATCACGTTGAAGGAAATGAGCATCATAATGAAGGAAATGAGCATAATGACAAAGGAAATGAGGATCATGATGAAGGATTTATGAACAATGATGATGGAAATGAGCACCTTGATGAAGGAAATGAGTATCATGATAAAGGAAATGAGCATCGTTATGAAGGAAATACGCATCATGTTGAAGAAAATAGGCATTATGATGAAGTATTTATGCATCTTGATGGAGGAAGTGAGCATCATGATGAATTAAATGAGCATCATGATATGATGGAATTTAGTATCATGATGAAGGAAATACGCATCAGGATAAAGGAAAAGAGCATCATGATTAAGGAAATGAGCATCACGATAAAGGAAATACGCATTATGATTAAGGAAATGAGCATTATTATGTAGGAAATGAACATCATGATGAAGAAAATATACATCATGATGAAGGAAATGTGCATCAGGATGTAGGAAATAAGCATCATGACGAATGGAACAAGCATCTTGATTAAGGAAATGAGCATCATAATGATGAAAATGAGCATCATGATGAAGGATTTATGCATCATGATGATGGAAATAAGCATCATTATGAAGGATTTATGCATCGTGATGGTGGAAATGAGCATCATGATAAATAAAATATTCTTCATGATGAAGGAAATGAGCAAAATGATGGAGGAAATGGGCTTTGTGATGATATAAATGAGCCTCATGATGAAGGATTTATGCATCATGATAATGGAAATGAGCATCATGATGAAAAAAATATACATCTTGATGAAGGAAATGAGCATCGTGATGAAAGAAATATGCATCACGTTGAAGGAAATGAGCATCATGATGAAGGATTTATGAACAATGATGATGGAAATGAGCACCTTGATGATATCATGATATAGGAAATGAGCTTCACTATGAAGGAAATACGCATCATGTTGAAGAAAATAGGCATTATGATGAAGTATTTATGCATCTTGATGAAGGAAGTGAGCATCATGATGAAGTAAATGAGCATCATGATATGACGGAATTTAGTATCATGATGAAGGAAATACGCATCATGATAAAGGAAAAGAGCATCATGATAAAGGAAATGAGCATCACGATAAAGGAAATACGCATTATGATTAAGGAAATGAGCATTATTATGTAGGAAATGAACATCATGATGAAGAAAATATGCATCATGATGAAGGAAATGTGCATCAAGATGTAGGAAATAAGCATCATGACGAATGGAACAAGCATCTTGATTAAGGAAATGAGCATCATAATGAAGAAAATGAGAATCATGATGAAGGATTTATGCATCATGATGATGGAAATAAGCATCATTATGAAGGATTTATGCATCGTGATGGTGGAAATGAGCATCATGATAAATAAAATATTCTTCATGATGAAGGAAATGAGCAAAATGATGGAGGAAATGGGCTTTGTGATGATATAAATGAGCCTCATGATGAAGGATTTATGCATCATGATAATGGAAATGAGCATCATGATGAAAAAAATATACATCTTGATGAAGGAAATGAGCATCGTGATGAAAGAAATATGCATCACGTTGAAGGAAATGAGCATCATGATGAAGGATTTATGAACAATGATGATGGAAATGAGCACCTTGATGATATCATGATATAGGAAATGAGCTTCACTATGAAGGAAATACGCATCATGTTGAAGAAAATAGGCATTATGATGAAGTATTTATGCATCTTGATGAAGGAAGTGAGCATCATGATGAAGTAAATGAGCATCATGATATGACGGAATTTAGTATCATGATGAAGGAAATACGCATCATGATAAAGGAAAAGAGCATCATGATAAAGGAAATGAGCATCATGGCGAAGGAAATGAGCCTCATGATGAAAGATTTATGAATAATGATAATGGAAATGAGCATCATGACAAAGAAAGTATGCATCATGATGAAGAATATAAGCATCATGATGGCGGAAATGTGCATCATGATGATATAAGTGAGCCTCATGATAAGGGATTTATGCATCATGATGATTGAAATTAGCATCATGATGAAGGAAATGAGCATCATGATGAAGAAAATATGCATCTTGATGAAGGAAATGAGCATCATGATGAAGGAAATGAGCATCATGATGTTGGAAATGAGCATCATAATAAAGGAAATGAGTATCACTATGTAGGAAATGAGCATCATGATGAAGGAAACATGCATCATGATTAAGGAAATGAGCATCATGATGAAGGTTTTATGCATCATGATGAAGGAAATGAGCATCATGATGTAGGTAATGAGCATCATGATGAAGGAAACATGCATCATGATAAAGGAAATGAACATCATGATGAAGGATTTATGCTTCATGATGACGGAAATAAGCATTATAATGAAAGATTTATTCATAATGATGAAGGAAACGCGCATCATGATGAAAGATTTATGCATCCGGATTATAGAAATGAGCATCATGATGAAGGAAATTAACATCATGATGAAGAAAATATATATCATAATGAAGAAAGTAAGCATCATGATGGAGGAAATGAGCATCATTATGAAGGAAATTAGCATCATGATGAAGGAAATGAGCGTATTGATGTTTGAAATAAGCATCATAATGAAAGAAAAGAGCATTATGATAAAGGAAATGAGCATCACCATGAAGGAAATATATGCATCATGATGAAGGAAACCTACATCTTGATGAAGGAAGTGAGCATCATGATGAAGAAAATATGGATCATGATGATAGAAATGAGCATCATGATGACAGAAACGTTCATCATTATGAAGGAAATTAGCATCATAATGAAGTAGTTTATGTATCATGATGAAGGAAATAAGCATCATTATGTAGGATTTATGCATCGTGATTGTGGAAATGAGCATCATGAGGAATGAAATGAGCATCATGATAAATAAAATATTCTTCATGATGAATGAAATGAGCAAAATGATGGAGGAAATGGGCATTGTGATGATGTAAATGAGCATCATGATGAAGGATTTATGCATCATGATGAAGGAAATGAGCATCATGATGAAGGAAATGAGCATCATGACGAAAAAAAAAGCATCTTGATGAAGGAAGTGAGCATCATGATAGCATCATGATGTTGGGAATGAGCATCGTGATGAAAGAAATATGTATCACGTTGAAGGAAATAAGCATCATGATGAAGGAAATGAGCATCATGATAAAGGAAATGAGCATCACAATGAAGGATTTATGAACAATGATGATGGAAATGAGCACCTTGATGAAGGAAATGAGTATCATGATATTGGAAATGAGCATCATTATGAAGGTAATACGCATCATGCTGAAGGAAATAGGCATCATGATGAAGTATTTATGCATCTTGATGATGGAAGTGAGCATCATGATGAAGTAAATGAGCATCATGATATGATGGAATTTAGTATCATGATGAAGGAAATACGCATCATGATAAAGGAAAAGAGCATCATGATTAAGGAAATGAGCATCACGATAAAGGAAATACGCATTATGATTAAGGAAATGAGCATTATTATGTAGGAAATGAACATCATGATGAAGAAAATATACATCATGATGAAGGAAATGTGCATCAGGATGTAGGAAATAAGCATCATGACGAATGGAACAAGCATCTTGATTAAGAAAATGAGCATCATAATGAAGAAAATGAGCATCATGATGAAGGATTTATGCATCATGATGATGAAAATAAGCATCATTATGAAGGATTTATGCATCGTGATGGTGGAAATGAGCATCATAAGGATTGAAATGAGCATCATGATAAATAAAATATTCTTCATGATGAAGGAAATGAGCAAAATGATGGAGGAAATGGGCTTTGTGATGATATAAATGAGCCTCATGATGAAGGATTTATGCATCATGATAATGGAAATGAGCATCATGATGAAAAAATTATACATCTTGATGAAGGAATTGAGCATCATGATGTTGGAAATGAGCATCGTGATGAAAGAAATATGGATCACGTTGAAGGAAATGAGCATCATAATGAAGGAAATGAGCATAATGACAAAGGAAATTAGCATCATGATGAAGGATTTATGAACAATGATGATGGAAATGAGCACCTTGATGAAGGAAATGAGTATCATGATAAAGAAAATGAGCATCATTATGAAGGAAATACGCATCATGTTGAAGAAAATAGGCATTATGATGAAGTATTTATGCATCTTGATGAAGGAAGTGAGCATCATGATATGATGGAATTTAGTATCATGATGAAGGAAATACGCATCATGATAAAGGAAAAGAGCATCATGATTAAGGAAATGAGCATCACGATAAAGGAAATACGCATTATGATTAAGGAAATGAGCATTATTATGTAGGAAATGAACATCATGATGAAGAAAATATGCATCATGATGAAGGAAATGTGCATCAAGATGTAGGAAATAAGCATCATGACGAATGGAACAAGCATCTTGATTAAGGAAATGAGCATCATAATGAAGAAAATGAGCATCATGATGAAGGATTTATGCATCATGATGATGGAAATAAGCATCATTATGAAGGATTTATGCATCGTGATGGTGGAAATGAGCATCATGATAAATAAAATATTCTTCATGATGAAGGAAATGAGCAAAATGATGGAGGAAATGGGCTTTGTGATGATATAAATGAGCCTCATGATGAAGGATTTATGCATCATGATAATGGAAATGAGCATCATGATGAAAAAAATATACATCTTGATGAAGGAAATGAGCATCGTGATGAAAGAAATATGCATCACGTTGAAGGAAATGAGCATCATGATGAAGGATTTATGAACAATGATGATGGAAATGAGCACCTTGATGATATCATGATATAGGAAATGAGCTTCACTATGAAGGAAATACGCATCATGTTGAAGAAAATAGGCATTATGATGAAGTATTTATGCATCTTGATGAAGGAAGTGAGCATCATGATGAAGTAAATGAGCATCATGATATGACGGAATTTAGTATCATGATGAAGGAAATACGCATCATGATAAAGGAAAAGAGCATCATGATAAAGGAAATGAGCATCATGGCGAAGGAAATGAGCCTCATGATGAAAGATTTATGAATAATGATAATGGAAATGAGCATCATGACAAAGAAAGTATGCATCATGATGAAGAATATAAGCATCATGATGGCGGAAATGTGCATCATGATGATATAAGTGAGCCTCATGATAAGGGATTTATGCATCATGATGATTGAAATTAGCATCATGATGAAGGAAATGAGCATCATGATGAAGAAAATATGCATCTTGATGAAGGAAATGAGCATCATGATGAAGGAAATGAGCATCATGATGTTGGAAATGAGCATCATAATAAAGGAAATGAGTATCACTATGTAGGAAATGAGCATCATGATGAAGGAAACATGCATCATGATTAAGGAAATGAGCATCATGATGAAGGTTTTATGCATCATGATGAAGGAAATGAGCATCATGATGTAGGTAATGAGCATCATGATGAAGGAAACATGCATCATGATAAAGGAAATGAACATCATGATGAAGGATTTATGCTTCATGATGACGGAAATAAGCATTATAATGAAGGATTTATTCATAATGATGAAGGAAACGCGCATCATGATGAAAGATTTATGCATCCGGATTATAGAAATGAGCATCATGATGAAGGAAATTAACATCATGATGAAGAAAATATATATCATAATGAAGAAAGTAAGCATCATGATGGAGGAAATGAGCATCATTATGAAGGAAATTAGCATCATGATGAAGGAAATGAGCGTATTGATGTTTGAAATAAGCATCATAATGAAAGAAAAGAGCATTATGATAAAGGAAATGAGCATCACGATGAAGGAAATATATGCATCATGATGAAGGAAACCTGCATCTTGATGAAGGAAATGAGCATCATGATGAAGAAAATATGGATCATGATGATAGAAATGAGCATCATGATGACAGAAACGTTCATCATTATGAAGGAAATTAGCATCATAATGAAGTAGTTTATGTATCATGATGAAGGAAATAAGCATCATTATGTAGGATTTATGCATCGTGATGGTGGAAATGAGCATCATGAGGAATGAAATGAGCATCATGATAAATAAAATATTCTTCATGATGAATGAAATGAGCAAAATGATGGAGGAAATGGGCATTGTGATGATGTAAATGAGCATCATGATGAAGGATTTATGCATCATGATGAAGGAAATGAGCATCATGATGAAGGAAATGAGCATCATGATGAAAAAAAAAGCATCTTGATGAAGGAAGTGAGCATCATGATAGCATCATGATGTTGGGAATGAGCATCGTGATGAAAGAAATATGCATCACGTTGAAGGAAATAAGCATCATGATGAAGGAAATGAGCATCATGATAAAGGAAATGAGCATCACAATGAAGGATTTATGAACAATGATGATGGAAATGAGCACCTTGATGAAGGAAATGAGTATCATGATATTGGAAATGAGCATCATTATGAAGGAAATACGCATCATGCTGAAGGAAATAGGCATCATGATGAAGTATTTATGCATCTTGATGATGGAAGTCAGCATCATGATGAAGTAAATGAGCATCATGATATGATGGAATTTAGTATCATGATGAAGGAAATACGCATCATGATAAAGGAAAAGAGCATCATGATTAAGGAAATGAGCATCACGATAAAGGAAATACGCATTATGATTAAGGAAATGAGCATTATTATGTAGGAAATGAACATCATGATGAAGAAAATATACATCATGATGAAGGAAATGTGCATCAGGATGTAGGAAATAAGCATCATGACGAATGGAACAAGCATCTTGATTAAGAAAATGAGCATCATAATGAAGAAAATGAGCATCATGATGAAGGATTTATGCATCATGATGATGAAAATAAGCATCATTATGAAGGATTTATGCATCGTGATGGTGGAAATGAGCATCATAAGGAATGAAATGAGCATCATGATAAATAAAATATTCTTCATGATGAAGGAAATGAGCAAAATGATGGAGGAAATGGGCTTTGTGATGATATAAATGAGCCTCATGATGAAGGATTTATGCATCATGATAATGGAAATGAGCATCCTGATGAAAAAATTATACATCTTGATGAAGGAATTGAGCATCATGATGTTGGAAATGAGCATCGTGATGAAAGAAATATGGATCACGTTGAAGGAAATGAGCATCATAATGAAGGAAATGAGCATAATGACAAAGGAAATTAGCATCATGATGAAGGATTTATGAACAATGATGATGGAAATGAGCACCTTGATGAAGGAAATGAGTATCATGATAAAGGAAATGAGCATCATTATGAAGGAAATACGCATCATGTTGAAGAAAATAGGCATTATGATGAAGTATTTATGCATCTTGATGAAGGAAGTGAGCATCATGATATGATGGAATTTAGTATCATGATGAAGGAAATAAGCATCATGATAAAGGAAAAGAGCATCATGATTAAGGAAATGAGCATCACGATAAAGGAAATACGCATTATGATTAAGGAAATGAGCATTATTATGTAGGAAATGAACATCATGATGAAGAAAATATGCATCATGATGAAGGAAATGTGCATCAAGATGTAGGAAATAAGCATCATGACGAATGGAACAAGCATCTTGATTAAGGAAATGAGCATCATAATGAAGAAAATGAGAATCATGATGAAGGATTTATGCATCATGATGATGGAAATAAGCATCATTATGAAGGATTTATGCATCGTGATGGTGGAAATGAGCATCATGATAAATAAAATATTCTTCATGATGAAGGAAATGAGCAAAATGATGGAGGAAATGGGCTTTGTGATGATATAAATGAGCCTCATGATGAAGGATTTATGCATCATGATAATGGAAATGAGCATCATGATGAAAAAAATATACATCTTGATGAAGGAAATGAGCATCGTGATGAAAGAAATATGCATCACGTTGAAGGAAATGAGCATCATGATGAAGGATTTATGAACAATGATGATGGAAATGAGCACCTTGATGATATCATGATATAGGAAATGAGCTTCACTATGAAGGAAATACGCATCATGTTGAAGAAAATAGGCATTATGATGAAGTATTTATGCTTCTTGATGAAGGAAGTGAGCATCATGATGAAGTAAATGAGCATCATGATATGACGGAATTTAGTATCATGATGACGGAAATACGCATCATGATAAAGGAAAAGAGCATCATGATAAAGGAAATGAGCATCATGGCGAAGGAAATGAGCCTCATGATGAAAGATTTATGAATAATGATAATGGAAATGAGCATCATGACAAAGAAAGTATGCATCATGATGAAGAATATAAGCATCATGATGGCGGAAATGTGCATCATGATGATATAAGTGAGCCTCATGATAAGGGATTTATGCATCATGATGATTGAAATTAGCATCATGATGAAGGAAATGAGCATCATGATGAAGAAAATATGCATCTTGATGAAGGAAATGAGCATCATGATGAAGGAAATGAGCATCATGATGTTGGAAATGAGCATCATAATAAAGGAAATGAGTATCACTATGTAGGAAATGAGCATCATGATGAAGGAAACATGCATCATGATTAAGGAAATGAGCATCATGATGAAGGTTTTATGCATCATGATGAAGGAAATGAGCATCATGATGTAGGTAATGAGCATCATGATGAAGGAAACATGCATCATGATAAAGGAAATGAACATCATGATGAAGGATTTATGCTTCATGATGACGGAAATAAGCATTATAATGAAAGATTTATTCATAATGATGAAGGAAACGCGCATCATGATGAAAGATTTATGCATCCGGATTATAGAAATGAGCATCATGATGAAGGAAATTAACATCATGATGAAGAAAATATATATCATAATGAAGAAAGTAAGCATCATGATGGAGGAAATGAGCATCATTATGAAGGAAATTAGCATCATGATGAAGGAAATGAGCGTATTGATGTTTGAAATAAGCATCATAATGAAAGAAAAGAGCATTATGATAAAGGAAATGAGCATCACGATGAAGGAAATATATGCATCATGATGAAGGAAACCTGCATCTTGATGAAGGAAATGAGCATCATGATGAAGAAAATATGGATCATGATGATAGAAATGAGCATCATGATGACAGAAACGTTCATCATTATGAAGGAAATTAGCATCATAATGAAGTAGTTTATGTATCATGATGAAGGAAATAAGCATCATTATGTAGGATTTATGCATCGTGATGGTGGAAATGAGCATCATGAGGAATGAAATGAGCATCATGATAAATAAAATATTCTTCATGATGAATGAAATGAGCAAAATGATGGAGGAAATGGGCATTGTGATGATGTAAATGAGCATCATGATGAAGGATTTATGCATCATGATGAAGGAAATGAGCATCATGATGAAGGAAATGAGCATCATGATGAAAAAAAAAGCATCTTGATGAAGGAAGTGAGCATCATGATAGCATCATGATGTTGGGAATGAGCATCGTGATGAAAGAAATATGCATCACGTTGAAGGAAATAAGCATCATGATGAAGGAAATGAGCATCATGATAAAGGAAATGAGCATCACAATGAAGGATTTATGAACAATGATGATGGAAATGAGCACCTTGATGAAGGAAATGAGTATCATGATATTGGAAATGAGCATCATTATGAAGGAAATACGCATCATGCTGAAGGAAATAGGCATCATGATGAAGTATTTATGCATCTTGATGATGGAAGTGAGCATCATGATGAAGTAAATGAGCATCATGATATGATGGAATTTAGTATCATGATGAAGGAAATACGCATCATGATAAAGGAAAAGAGCATCATGATAAAGGAAAAGAGCATCATGATTAAGGAAATGAGCATCACGATAAAGGAAATACGCATTATGATTAAGGAAATGAGCATTATTATGTAGGAAATGAACATCATGATGAAGAAAATATACATCATGATGAAGGAAATGTGCATCAGGATGTAGGAAATAAGCATCATGACGAATGGAACAAGCATCTTGATTAAGAAAATGAGCATCATAATGAAGAAAATGAGCATCATGATGAAGGATTTATGCATCATGATGATGAAAATAAGCATCATTATGAAGGATTTATGCATCGTGATGGTGGAAATGAGCATCATAAGGAATGAAATGAGCATCATGATAAATAAAATATTCTTCATGATGAAGGAAATGAGCAAAATGATGGAGGAAATGGGCTTTGTGATGATATAAATGAGCCTCATGATGAAGGATTTATGCATCATGATAATGGAAATGAGCATCCTGATGAAAAAATTATACATCTTGATGAAGGAATTGAGCATCATGATGTTGGAAATGAGCATCGTGATGAAAGAAATATGGATCACGTTGAAGGAAATGAGCATCATAATGAAGGAAATGAGCATAATGACAAAGGAAATTAGCATCATGATGAAGGATTTATGAACAATGATGATGGAAATGAGCACCTTGATGAAGGAAATGAGTATCATGATAAAGGAAATGAGCATCATTATGAAGGAAATACGCATCATGTTGAAGAAAATAGGCATTATGATGAAGTATTTATGCATCTTGATGAAGGAAGTGAGCATCATGATATGATGGAATTTAGTATCATGATGAAGGAAATAAGCATCATGATAAAGGAAAAGAGCATCATGATTAAGGAAATGAGCATCACGATAAAGGAAATACGCATTATGATTAAGGAAATGAGCATTATTATGTAGGAAATGAACATCATGATGAAGAAAATATGCATCATGATGAAGGAAATGTGCATCAAGATGTAGGAAATAAGCATCATGACGAATGGAACAAGCATCTTGATTAAGGAAATGAGCATCATAATGAAGAAAATGAGAATCATGATGAAGGATTTATGCATCATGATGATGGAAATAAGCATCATTATGAAGGATTTATGCATCGTGATGGTGGAAATGAGCATCATGATAAATAAAATATTCTTCATGATGAAGGAAATGAGCAAAATGATGGAGGAAATGGGCTTTGTGATGATATAAATGAGCCTCATGATGAAGGATTTATGCATCATGATAATGGAAATGAGCATCATGATGAAAAAAATATACATCTTGATGAAGGAAATGAGCATCGTGATGAAAGAAATATGCATCACGTTGAAGGAAATGAGCATCATGATGAAGGATTTATGAACAATGATGATGGAAATGAGCACCTTGATGATATCATGATATAGGAAATGAGCTTCACTATGAAGGAAATACGCATCATGTTGAAGAAAATAGGCATTATGATGAAGTATTTATGCTTCTTGATGAAGGAAGTGAGCATCATGATGAAGTAAATGAGCATCATGATATGACGGAATTTAGTATCATGATGACGGAAATACGCATCATGATAAAGGAAAAGAGCATCATGATAAAGGAAATGAGCATCATGGCGAAGGAAATGAGCCTCATGATGAAAGATTTATGAATAATGATAATGGAAATGAGCATCATGACAAAGAAAGTATGCATCATGATGAAGAATATAAGCATCATGATGGCGGAAATGTGCATCATGATGATATAAGTGAGCCTCATGATAAGGGATTTATGCATCATGATGATTGAAATTAGCATCATGATGAAGGAAATGAGCATCATGATGAAGAAAATATGCATCTTGATGAAGGAAATGAGCATCATGATGAAGGAAATGAGCATCATGATGTTGGAAATGAGCATCATAATAAAGGAAATGAGTATCACTATGTAGGAAATGAGCATCATGATGAAGGAAACATGCATCATGATTAAGGAAATGAGCATCATGATGAAGGTTTTATGCATCATGATGAAGGAAATGAGCATCATGATGTAGGTAATGAGCATCATGATGAAGGAAACATGCATCATGATAAAGGAAATGAACATCATGATGAAGGATTTATGCTTCATGATGACGGAAATAAGCATTATAATGAAAGATTTATTCATAATGATGAAGGAAACGCGCATCATGATGAAAGATTTATGCATCCGGATTATAGAAATGAGCATCATGATGAAGGAAATTAACATCATGATGAAGAAAATATATATCATAATGAAGAAAGTAAGCATCATGATGGAGGAAATGAGCATCATTATGAAGGAAATTAGCATCATGATGAAGGAAATGAGCGTATTGATGTTTGAAATAAGCATCATAATGAAAGAAAAGAGCATTATGATAAAGGAAATGAGCATCACGATGAAGGAAATATATGCATCATGATGAAGGAAACCTGCATCTTGATGAAGGAAATGAGCATCATGATGAAGAAAATATGGATCATGATGATAGAAATGAGCATCATGATGACAGAAACGTTCATCATTATGAAGGAAATTAGCATCATAATGAAGTAGTTTATGTATCATGATGAAGGAAATAAGCATCATTATGTAGGATTTATGCATCGTGATGGTGGAAATGAGCATCATGAGGAATGAAATGAGCATCATGATAAATAAAATATTCTTCATGATGAATGAAATGAGCAAAATGATGGAGGAAATGGGCATTGTGATGATGTAAATGAGCATCATGATGAAGGATTTATGCATCATGATGAAGGAAATGAGCATCATGATGAAGGAAATGAGCATCATGATGAAAAAAAAAGCATCTTGATGAAGGAAGTGAGCATCATGATAGCATCATGATGTTGGGAATGAGCATCGTGATGAAAGAAATATGCATCACGTTGAAGGAAATAAGCATCATGATGAAGGAAATGAGCATCATGATAAAGGAAATGAGCATCACAATGAAGGATTTATGAACAATGATGATGGAAATGAGCACCTTGATGAAGGAAATGAGTATCATGATATTGGAAATGAGCATCATTATGAAGGAAATACGCATCATGCTGAAGGAAATAGGCATCATGATGAAGTATTTATGCATCTTGATGATGGAAGTGAGCATCATGATGAAGTAAATGAGCATCATGATATGATGGAATTTAGTATCATGATGAAGGAAATACGCATCATGATAAAGGAAAAGAGCATCATGATAAAGGAAAAGAGCATCATGATTAAGGAAATGAGCATCACGATAAAGGAAATACGCATTATGATTAAGGAAATGAGCATTATTATGTAGGAAATGAACATCATGATGAAGAAAATATACATCATGATGAAGGAAATGTGCATCAGGATGTAGGAAATAAGCATCATGACGAATGGAACAAGCATCTTGATTAAGAAAATGAGCATCATAATGAAGAAAATGAGCATCATGATGAAGGATTTATGCATCATGATGATGAAAATAAGCATCATTATGAAGGATTTATGCATCGTGATGGTGGAAATGAGCATCATAAGGAATGAAATGAGCATCATGATAAATAAAATATTCTTCATGATGAAGGAAATGAGCAAAATGATGGAGGAAATGGGCTTTGTGATGATATAAATGAGCCTCATGATGAAGGATTTATGCATCATGATAATGGAAATGAGCATCCTGATGAAAAAATTATACATCTTGATGAAGGAATTGAGCATCATGATGTTGGAAATGAGCATCGTGATGAAAGAAATATGGATCACGTTGAAGGAAATGAGCATCATAATGAAGGAAATGAGCATAATGACAAAGGAAATTAGCATCATGATGAAGGATTTATGAACAATGATGATGGAAATGAGCACCTTGATGAAGGAAATGAGTATCATGATAAAGGAAATGAGCATCATTATGAAGGAAATACGCATCATGTTGAAGAAAATAGGCATTATGATGAAGTATTTATGCATCTTGATGAAGGAAGTGAGCATCATGATATGATGGAATTTAGTATCATGATGAAGGAAATAAGCATCATGATAAAGGAAAAGAGCATCATGATTAAGGAAATGAGCATCACGATAAAGGAAATACGCATTATGATTAAGGAAATGAGCATTATTATGTAGGAAATGAACATCATGATGAAGAAAATATGCATCATGATGAAGGAAATGTGCATCAAGATGTAGGAAATAAGCATCATGACGAATGGAACAAGCATCTTGATTAAGGAAATGAGCATCATAATGAAGAAAATGAGAATCATGATGAAGGATTTATGCATCATGATGATGGAAATAAGCATCATTATGAAGGATTTATGCATCGTGATGGTGGAAATGAGCATCATGATAAATAAAATATTCTTCATGATGAAGGAAATGAGCAAAATGATGGAGGAAATGGGCTTTGTGATGATATAAATGAGCCTCATGATGAAGGATTTATGCATCATGATAATGGAAATGAGCATCATGATGAAAAAAATATACATCTTGATGAAGGAAATGAGCATCGTGATGAAAGAAATATGCATCACGTTGAAGGAAATGAGCATCATGATGAAGGATTTATGAACAATGATGATGGAAATGAGCACCTTGATGATATCATGATATAGGAAATGAGCTTCACTATGAAGGAAATACGCATCATGTTGAAGAAAATAGGCATTATGATGAAGTATTTATGCATCTTGATGAAGGAAGTGAGCATCATGATGAAGTAAATGAGCATCATGATATGACGGAATTTAGTATCATGATGAAGGAAATACGCATCATGATAAAGGAAAAGAGCATCATGATAAAGGAAATGAGCATCATGGCGAAGGAAATGAGCCTCATGATGAAAGATTTATGAATAATGATAATGGAAATGAGCATCATGACAAAGAAAGTATGCATCATGATGAAGAATATAAGCATCATGATGGCGGAAATGTGCATCATGATGATATAAGTGAGCCTCATGATAAGGGATTTATGCATCATGATGATTGAAATTAGCATCATGATGAAGGAAATGAGCATCATGATGAAGAAAATATGCATCTTGATGAAGGAAATGAGCATCATGATGAAGGAAATGAGCATCATGATGTTGGAAATGAGCATCATAATAAAGGAAATGAGTATCACTATGTAGGAAATGAGCATCATGATGAAGGAAACATGCATCATGATTAAGGAAATGAGCATCATGATGAAGGTTTTATGCATCATGATGAAGGAAATGAGCATCATGATGTAGGTAATGAGCATCATGATGAAGGAAACATGCATCATGATAAAGGAAATGAACATCATGATGAAGGATTTATGCTTCATGATGACGGAAATAAGCATTATAATGAAAGATTTATTCATAATGATGAAGGAAACGCGCATCATGATGAAAGATTTATGCATCCGGATTATAGAAATGAGCATCATGATGAAGGAAATTAACATCATGATGAAGAAAATATATATCATAATGAAGAAAGTAAGCATCATGATGGAGGAAATGAGCATCATTATGAAGGAAATTAGCATCATGATGAAGGAAATGAGCGTATTGATGTTTGAAATAAGCATCATAATGAAAGAAAAGAGCATTATGATAAAGGAAATGAGCATCACGATGAAGGAAATATATGCATCATGATGAAGGAAACCTGCATCTTGATGAAGGAAATGAGCATCATGATGAAGAAAATATGGATCATGATGATAGAAATGAGCATCATGATGACAGAAACGTTCATCATTATGAAGGAAATTAGCATCATAATGAAGTAGTTTATGTATCATGATGAAGGAAATAAGCATCATTATGTAGGATTTATGCATCGTGATGGTGGAAATGAGCATCATGAGGAATGAAATGAGCATCATGATAAATAAAATATTCTTCATGATGAATGAAATGAGCAAAATGATGGAGGAAATGGGCATTGTGATGATGTAAATAAGCATCATGATGAAGGATTTATGCATCATGATGAAGGAAATGAGCATCATGATGAAAAAAAAAGCATCTTGATGAAGGAAGTAAGCATCATGATAGCATCATGATGTTGGGAATGAGCATCATGATGAAAGAAATATGCATCACGTTGAAGGAAATAAGCATCATGATGAAGGAAATGAGCATCATGATAAAGGAAATGAGCATCACAATGAAGGATTTATGAACAATGATGATGGAAATGAGCACCTTGATGAAGGAAATGAGTATCATGATATTGGAAATGAGCATCATTATGAAGGAAATACGCATCATGCTGAAGGAAATAGGCATTATGATGAAGTATTTATGCATCTTGATGATGGAAGTGAGCATCATGATGAAGTAAATGAGCATCATGATATGATGGAATTTAGTATCATGATGAAGGAAATACGCATCATGATAAAGGAAAAGAGCATCATGATTAAGGAAATGAGCATCACGATAAAGGAAATACGCATTATGATTAAGGAAATGAGCATTATTATGTAGGAAATGAACATCATGATGAAGAAAATATACATCATGATGAAGGAAATGTGCATCAGGATGTAGGAAATAAGCATCATGACGAATGGAACAAGCATCTTGATTAAGAAAATGAGCATCATAATGAAGAAAATGAGCATCATGATGAAGGATTTATGCATCATGATGATGAAAATAAGCATCATTATGAAGGATTTATGCATCGTGATGGTGGAAATGAGCATCATAAGGAATGAAATGAGCATCATGATAAATAAAATATTCTTCACGATGAAGGAAATGAGCAAAATGATGGAGGAAATGGGCTTTGTGATGATATAAATGAGCCTCATGATGAAGGATTTATGCATCATGATAATGGAAATGAGCATCATGATGAAAAAATTATACATCTTGATGAAGGAATTGAGCATCATGATGTTGGAAATGAGCATCGTGATGAAAGAAATATGGATCACGTTGAAGGAAATGAGCATCATAATGAAGGAAATGAGCATAATGACAAAGGAAATTAGCATCATGATGAAGGATTTATGAACAATGATGATGGAAATGAGCACCTTGATGAAGGAAATGAGTATCATGATAAAGGAAATGAGCATCATTATGAAGGAAATACGCATCATGTTGAAGAAAATAGGCATTATGATGAAGTATTTATGCATCTTGATGAAGGAAGTGAGCATCATGATATGATGGAATTTAGTATCATGATGAAGGAAATACGCATCATGATAAAGGAAAAGAGCATCATGATTAAGGAAATGAGCATCACGATAAAGGAAATACGCATTATGATTAAGGAAATGAGCATTATTATGTAGGAAATGAACATCATGATGAAGAAAATATGCATCATGATGAAGGAAATGTGCATCAAGATGTAGGAAATAAGCATCATGACGAATGGATCAAGCATCTTGATTAAGGAAATGAGCATCATAATGAAGAAAATGAGCATCATGATGAAGGATTTATGCATCATGATGATGGAAATAAGCATCATTATGAAGGATTTATGCATCGTGATGGTGGAAATGAGCATCATGATAAATAAAATATTCTTCATGATGAAGGAAATGAGCAAAATGATGGAGGAAATGGTCTTTGTGATGATATAAATGAGCCTCATGATGAAGGATTTATGCATCATGATAATGGAAATGAGCATCATGATGAAAAAAATATACATCTTGATGAAGGAAATGAGCATCGTGATGAAAGAAATATGCATCACGTTGAAGGAAATGAGCATCATGATGAAGGATTTATGAACAATGATGATGGAAATGAGCACCTTGATGATATCATGATATAGGAAATGAGCTTCACTATGAAGGAAATACGCATCATGTTGAAGAAAATAGGCATTATGATGAAGTATTTATGCATCTTGATGAAGGAAGTGAGCATCATGATGAAGTAAATGAGCATCATGATATGACGGAATTTAGTATCATGATGAAGGAAATACGCATCATGATAAAGGAAAAGAGCATCATGATAAAGGAAATGAGCATCATGGCGAAGGAAATGAGCCTCATGATGAAAGATTTATGAATAATGATAATGGAAATGAGCATCATGACAAAGAAAGTATGCATCATGATGAAGAATATAAGCATCATGATGGCGGAAATGTGCATCATGATGATATAAGTGAGCCTCATGATAAGGGATTTATGCATCATGATGATTGAAATTAGCATCATGATGAAGGAAATGAGCATCATGATGAAGAAAATATGCATCTTGATGAAGGAAATGAGCATCATGATGAAGGAAATGAGCATCATGATGTTGGAAATGAGCATCATAATAAAGGAAATGAGTATCACTATGTAGGAAATGAGCATCATGATGAAGGAAACATGCATCATGATTAAGGAAATGAGCATCATGATGAAGGTTTTATGCATCATGATGAAGGAAATGAGCATCATGATGTAGGTAATGAGCATCATGATAAAGGAAACATGCATCATGATAAAGGAAATGAACATCATGATGAAGGATTTATGCTTCATGATGACGGAAATAAGCATTATAATGAAGGATTTATTCATAATGATGAAGGAAACGCGCATCATGATGAAAGATTTATGCATCCGGATTATAGAAATGAGCATCATGATGAAGGAAATTAACATCATGATGAAGAAAATATATATCATAATGAAGAAAGTAAGCATCATGATGGAGGAAATGAGCATCATTATGAAGGAAATTAGCATCATGATGAAGGAAATGAGCGTATTGATGTTTGAAATAAGCATCATAATGAAAGAAAAGAGCATTATGATAAAGGAAATGAGCATCACGATGAAGGAAATATATGCATCATGATGAAGGAAACCTGCATCTTGATGAAGGAAATGAGCATCATGATGAAGAAAATATGGATCATGATGATAGAAATGAGCATCATGATGACAGAAACGTTCATCATTATGAAGGAAATTAGCATCATAATGAAGTAGTTTATGTATCATGATGAAGGAAATAAGCATCATTATGTAGGATTTATGCATCGTGATGGTGGAAATGAGCATCATGAGGAATGAAATGAGCATCATGATAAATAAAATATTCTTCATGATGAATGAAATGAGCAAAATGATGGAGGAAATGGGCATTGTGATGATGTAAATGAGCATCATGATGAAGGATTTATGCATCATGATGAAGGAAATGAGCATCATGATGAAGGAAATGAGCATCATGATGAAAAAAAAGCATCTTGATGAAGGAAGTGAGCATCATGATAGCATCATGATGTTGGGAATGAGCATCGTGATGAAAGAAATATGCATCACGTTGAAGGAAATAAGCATCATGATGAAGGAAATGAGCATCATGATAAAGGAAATGAGCATCACAATGAAGGATTTATGAACAATGATGATGGAAATGAGCACCTTGATGATATCATGATATAGGAAATGAGCTTCACTATGAAGGAAATACGCATCATGTTGAAGAAAATAGGCATTATGATGAAGTATTTATGCATCTTGATGAAGGAAGTGAGCATCATGATGAAGTAAATGAGCATCATGATATGACGGAATTTAGTATCATGATGAAGGAAATACGCATCATGATAAAGGAAAAGAGCATCATGATAAAGGAAATGAGCATCATGGCGAAGGAAATGAGCCTCATGATGAAAGATTTATGAATAATGATAATGGAAATGAGCATCATGACAAAGAAAGTATGCATCATGATGAAGAATATAAGCATCATGATGGCGGAAATGTGCATCATGATGATATAAGTGAGCCTCATGATAAGGGATTTATGCATCATGATGATTGAAATTAGCATCATGATGAAGGAAATGAGCATCATGATGAAGAAAATATGCATCTTGATGAAGGAAATGAGCATCATGATGAAGGAAATGAGCATCATGATGTTGGAAATGAGCATCATAATAAAGGAAATGAGTATCACTATGTAGGAAATGAGCATCATGATGAAGGAAACATGCATCATGATTAAGGAAATGAGCATCATGATGAAGGTTTTATGCATCATGATGAAGGAAATGAGCATCATGATGTAGGTAATGAGCATCATGATGAAGGAAACATGCATCATGATAAAGGAAATGAACATCATGATGAAGGATTTATGCTTCATGATGACGTAAATAAGCATTATAATGAAAGATTTATTCATAATGATGAAGGAAACGCGCATCATGATGAAAGATTTATGCATCCGGATTATAGAAATGAGCATCATGATGAAGGAAATTAACATCATGATGAAGAAAATATATATCATAATGAAGAAAGTAAGCATCATGATGGAGGAAATGAGCATCATTATGAAGGAAATTAGCATCATGATGAAGGAAATGAGCGTATTGATGTTTGAAATAAGCATCATAATGAAAGAAAAGAGCATTATGATAAAGGAAATGAGCATCACGATGAAGGAAATATATGCATCATGATGAAGGAAACCTGCATCTTGATGAAGGAAATGAGCATCATGATGAAGAAAATATGGATCATGATGATAGAAATGAGCATCATGATGACAGAAACGTTCATCATTATGAAGGAAATTAGCATCATAATGAAGTAGTTTATGTATCATGATGAAGGAAATAAGCATCATTATGTAGGATTTATGCATCGTGATGGTGGAAATGAGCATCATGAGGAATGAAATGAGCATCATGATAAATAAAATATTCTTCATGATGAATGAAATGAGCAAAATGATGGAGGAAATGGGCATTGTGATGATGTAAATAAGCATCATGATGAAGGATTTATGCATCATGATGAAGGAAATGAGCATCATGATGAAAAAAAAAGCATCTTGATGAAGGAAGTGAGCATCATGATAGCATCATGATGTTGGGAATGAGCATCATGATGAAAGAAATATGCATCACGTTGAAGGAAATAAGCATCATGATGAAGGAAATGAGCATCATGATAAAGGAAATGAGCATCACAATGAAGGATTTATGAACAATGATGATGGAAATGAGCACCTTGATGAAGGAAATGAGTATCATGATATTGGAAATGAGCATCATTATGAAGGAAATACGCATCATGCTGAAGGAAATAGGCATCATGATGAAGTATTTATGCATCTTGATGATGGAAGTGAGCATCATGATGAAGTAAATGAGCATCATGATATGATGGAATTTAGTATCATGATGAAGGAAATACGCATCATGATAAAGGAAAAGAGCATCATGATTAAGGAAATGAGCATCACGATAAAGGAAATACGCATTATGATTAAGGAAATGAGCATTATTATGTAGGAAATGAACATCATGATGAAGAAAATATACATCATGATGAAGGAAATGTGCATCAGGATGTAGGAAATAAGCATCATGACGAATGGAACAAGCATCTTGATTAAGAAAATGAGCATCATAATGAAGAAAATGAGCATCATGATGAAGGATTTATGCATCATGATGATGAAAATAAGCATCATTATGAAGGATTTATGCATCGTGATGGTGGAAATGAGCATCATAAGGAATGAAATGAGCATCATGATAAATAAAATATTCTTCATGATGAAGGAAATGAGCAAAATGATGGAGGAAATGGGCTTTGTGATGATATAAATGAGCCTCATGATGAAGGATTTATGCATCATGATAATGGAAATGAGCATCATGATGAAAAAATTATACATCTTGATGAAGGAATTGAGCATCATGATGTTGGAAATGAGCATCGTGATGAAAGAAATATGGATCACGTTGAAGGAAATGAGCATCATAATGAAGGAAATGAGCATAATGACAAAGGAAATGAGCATCATGATGAAGGATTTATGAACAATGATGATGGAAATGAGCACCTTGATGAAGGAAATGAGTATCATGATAAAGGAAATGAGCATCATTATGAAGGAAATACGCATCATGTTGAAGAAAATAGGCAATATGATGAAGTATTTATGCATCTTGGTGAAGGAAGTGAGCATCATGATATGATGGAATTTAGTATCATGATGAAGGAAATACGCATCATGATAAAGGAAAAGAGCATCATGATTAAGGAAATGAGCATCACGATAAAGGAAATACGCATTATGATTAAGGAAATGAGCATTATTATGTAGGAAATGAACATCATGATGAAGAAAATATACATCATGATGAAGGAAATGTGCATCAGGATGTAGGAAATAAGCATCATGACGAATGGAACAAGCATCTTGATTAAGGAAATGAGCATCATAATGAAGAAAATGAGCATCATGATGAAGGATTTATGCATCATGATGATGGAAATAAGCATCATTATGAAGGATTTATGCATCGTGATGGTGGAAATGAGCATCATAAGGAATGAAATGAGCATCATGATAAATAAAATATTCTTCATGATGAAGGAAATGAGCAAAATGATGGAGGAAATGGGCTTTGTGATGATATAAATGAGCCTCATGATGAAGGATTTATGCATCATGATAATGGAAATGAGCATCATGATGAAAAAAATATACATCTTGATGAAGGAAATGAGCATCGTGATGAAAGAAATATGCATCACGTTGAAGGAAATGAGCATCATGATGAAGGATTTATGAACAATGATGATGGAAATGAGCACCTTGATGATATCATGATATAGGAAATGAGCTTCACTATGAAGGAAATACGCATCATGTTGAAGAAAATAGGCATTATGATGAAGTATTTATGCATCTTGATGAAGGAAGTGAGCATCATGATGAAGTAAATGAGCATCATGATATGACGGAATTTAGTATCATGATGAAGGAAATACGCATCATGATAAAGGAAAAGAGCATCATGATAAAGGAAATGAGCATCATGGCGAAGGAAATGAGCCTCATGATGAAAGATTTATGAATAATGATAATGGAAATGAGCATCATGACAAAGAAAGTATGCATCATGATGAAGAATATAAGCATCATGATGGCGGAAATGTGCATCATGATGATATAAGTGAGCCTCATGATAAGGGATTTATGCATCATGATGATTGAAATTAGCATCATGATGAAGGAAATGAGCATCATGATGAAGAAAATATGCATCTTGATGAAGGAAATGAGCATCATGATGAAGGAAATGAGCATCATGATGTTGGAAATGAGCATCATAATAAAGGAAATGAGTATCACTATGTAGGAAATGAGCATCATGATGAAGGAAACATGCATCATGATTAAGGAAATGAGCATCATGATGAAGGTTTTATGCATCATGATGAAGGAAATGAGCATCATGATGTAGGTAATGAGCATCATGATGAAGGAAACATGCATCATGATAAAGGAAATGAACATCATGATGAAGGATTTATGCTTCATGATGACGGAAATAAGCATTATAATGAAAGATTTATTCATAATGATGAAGGAAACGCGCATCATGATGAAAGATTTATGCATCCGGATTATAGAAATGAGCGTCATGATGAAGGAAATTAACATCATGATGAAGAA
Organism: Pogostemon cablin; assembly: GCA_023678885.1. Classification (NCBI taxonomy): domain Eukaryota; kingdom Viridiplantae; phylum Streptophyta; class Magnoliopsida; order Lamiales; family Lamiaceae; genus Pogostemon; species Pogostemon cablin. The sequence goes on along the minus strand of CM042977.1, from coordinate 16,545,628 downwards.
AATATATATCATAATGAAGAAAGTAAGCATCATGATGGAGGAAATGAGCATCATTATGAAGGAAATTAGCATCATGATGAAGGAAATGAGCGTATTGATGTTTGAAATAAGCATCATAATGAAAGAAAAGAGCATTATGATAAAGGAAATGAGCATCACGATGAAGGAAATATATGCATCATGATGAAGGAAACCTGCATCTTGATGAAGGAAATGAGCATCATGATGAAGAAAATATGGATCATGATGATAGAAATGAGCATCATGATGACAGAAACGTTCATCATTATGAAGGAAATTAGCATCATAATGAAGTAGTTTATGTATCATGATGAAGGAAATAAGCATCATTATGTAGGATTTATGCATCGTGATGGTGGAAATGAGCATCATGAGGAATGAAATGAGCATCATGATAAATAAAATATTCTTCATGATGAATGAAATGAGCAAAATGATGGAGGAAATGGGCATTGTGATGATGTAAATGAGCATCATGATGAAGGATTTATGCATCATGATGAAGGAAATGAGCATCATGATGAAAAAAAAAGCATCTTGATGAAGGAAGTGAGCATCATGATAGCATCATGATGTTGGGAATGAGCATCGTGATGAAAGAAATATGCATCACGTTGAAGGAAATAAGCATCATGATGAAGGAAATGAGCATCATGATAAAGGAAATGAGCATCACAATGAAGGATTTATGAACAATGATGATGGAAATGAGCACCTTGATGAAGGAAATGAGTATCATGATATTGGAAATGAGCATCATTATGAAGGAAATACGCATCATGCTGAAGGAAATAGGCATCATGATGAAGTATTTATGCATCTTGATGATGGAAGTGAGCATCATGATGAAGTAAATGAGCATCATGATATGATGGAATTTAGTATCATGATGAAGGAAATACGCATCATGATAAAGGAAAAGAGCATCATGATTAAGGAAATGAGCATCACGATAAAGGAAATACGCATTATGATTAAGGAAATGAGCATTATTATGTAGGAAATGAACATCATGATGAAGAAAATATACATCATGATGAAGGAAATGTGCATCAGGATGTAGGAAATAAGCATCATGACGAATGGAACAAGCATCTTGATTAAGAAAATGAGCATCATAATGAAGAAAATGAGCATCATGATGAAGGATTTATGCATCATGATGATGAAAATAAACATCATTATGAAGGATTTATGCATCGTGATGGTGGAAATGAGCATCATAAGGAATGAAATGAGCATCATGATAAATAAAATATTCTTCATGATGAAGGAAATGAGCAAAATGATGGAGGAAATGGGCTTTGTGATGATATAAATGAGCCTCATGATGAAGGATTTATGCATCATGATAATGGAAATGAGCATCATGATGAAAAAATTATACATCTTGATGAAGGAATTGAGCATCATGATGTTGGAAATGAGCATCGTGATGAAAGAAATATGGATCACGTTGAAGGAAATGAGCATCATAATGAAGGAAATGAGCATAATGACAAAGGAAATGAGCATCATGATGAAGGATTTATGAACAATGATGATGGAAATGAGCACCTTGATGAAGGAAATGAGTATCAAGATAAAGGAAATGAGCATCATTATGAAGGAAATACGCATCATGTTGAAGAAAATAGGCATTATGATGAAGTATTTATGCATCTTGGTGAAGGAAGTGAGCATCATGATATGATGGAATTTAGTATCATGATGAAGGAAATACGCATCATGATAAAGGAAAAGAGCATCATGATTAAGGAAATGAGCATCACGATAAAGGAAATACGCATTATGATTAAGGAAATGAGCATTATTATGTAGGAAATGAACATCATGATGAAGAAAATATACATCATGATGAAGGAAATGTGCATCAGGATGTAGGAAATAAGCATCATGACGAATGGAACAAGCATCTTGATTAAGGAAATGAGCATCATAATGAAGAAAATGAGCATCATGATGAAGGATTTATGCATCATGATGATGGAAATAAGCATCATTATGAAGGATTTATGCATCGTGATGGTGGAAATGAGCATCATAAGGAATGAAATGAGCATCATGATAAATAATATATTCTTCATGATGAAGGAAATGAGCAAAATGATGGAGGAAATGGGCTTTGTGATGATATAAATGAGCCTCATGATGAAGGATTTATGCATCATGATAATGGAAATGAGCATCATGACGAAAAAAATATACATCTTGATGAAGGAAATGAGCATCGTGATGAAAGAAATATGCATCACGTTGAAGGAAATGAGCATCATGATGAAGGATTTATGAACAATGATGATGGAAATGAGCACCTTGATGATATCATGATATAGGAAATGAGCTTCACTATGAAGGAAATACGCATCATGTTGAAGAAAATATGCATTATGATGAAGTATTTATGCATCTTGATGAAGGAAGTGAGCATCATGATGAAGTAAATGAGCATCATGATATGACGGAATTTAGTATCATGATGAAGGAAATACGCATCATGATAAAGGAAAAGAGCATCATGATAAAGGAAATGAGCATCATGGCGAAGGAAATGAGCCTCATGATGAAAGATTTATGAATAATGATAATGGAAATGAGCATCATGACAAAGAAAGTATGCATCATGATGAAGGATATAAGCATCATGATGGCGGAAATGTGCATCATGATGATATAAGTGAGCCTCATGATAAGGGATTTATGCATCATGATGATTGAAATTAGCATCATGATGAAGGAAATGAGCATCATGATGAAGAAAATATGCATCTTGATGAAGGAAATGAGCATCATGATGAAGGAAATGAGCATCATGATGTTGGAAATGAGCATCATAATAAAGGAAATGAGTATCACTATGTAGGAAATGAGCATCATGATGAAGGAAACATGCATCATGATTAAGGAAATGAGCATCATGATGAAGGTTTTATGCATCATGATGAAGGAAATGAGCATCATGATGTAGGTAATGAGCATCATGATGAAGGAAACATGCATCATGATAAAGGAAATGAACATCATGATGAAAGATTTATGCTTCATGATGACGGAAATAAGCATTATAATGAAGGATTTATTCATAATGATGAAGGAAACGCGCATCATGATGAAAGATTTATGCATCCGGATTATAGAAATGAGCATAATGATGAAGGAAATTAACATCATGATGAAGAAAATATATATCATGATGAAGAAAGTAAGCATCATGATGGAGGAAATGAGCATCATTATGAAGGAAATTAGCATCATGATGAAGGAAATGAGCATATTGATGTTTGAAATAAGCATCATAATGAAAGAAAAGAGCATTATGATAAAGGAAATGAGCATCACGATGAAGGAAATGTATGCATCATGATGAAGGAAACATGCATCTTGATGAAGGAAATGAGCATCATGATGAAGAAAATATGGATCATGATGATAGAAATGAGCATCATGATGACAGAAACGTTCATCATTATGAAGGAAATTAGCATCATAATGAAGTAGTTTATGTATCATGATGAAGGAAATAAGCATCATTATGTAAGATTTATGCATCGTGATGGTGGAAATGAGCATCATGAGGAATGAAATGAGCATCATGATAAATAAAATATTCTTCATGATGAATGAAATGAGCAAAATGATGGAGGAAATGGGCATTGTGATGATGTAAATGAGCATCATGATGAAGGAAATGAGCATCATGATGAAGAAAATGAGCATCATGATGAAAAAAAAAACATCTTGATGAAGGAAGTGAGCATCATGATAGCATCATGATGTTGGGAATGAGCATCGTGATGAAAGAAATATGCATCACGTTGAAAGAAATAAGCATCATGATGAAGGAAATGAGCATCATGATAAAGGAAATGAGCATCACAATGAAGGATTTATGAACAATGATGATGGAAATGAGCACCTTGATGAAGGAAATGAGTATCATGATATTGGAAATGAGCATCATTATGAAGGAAATACGCATCATGCTGAAGGAAATAGGCATCATGATGAAGTATTTATGCATCTTGATGATGGAAGTGAGCATCATGATGAAGTAAATGAGCATCATGATATGATGGAATTTAGTATCATGATGAAAGAAATACGCATCATGATAAAGGAAAAGAGCATCATGATTAAGGAAACGAGCATGCATTATGATTAAGGAAATGAGCATCATGATGAAGGAAACATGCATCTTGATGAAGGAAATGAGCACCATGATGAAGAAAATTAGCATCATGCTGACGGAAATGAACATCGTGATGAAGTAAATAAGCATCATGATGAATAAAATATGTATCATGAAGAAGAAAATAAGTATAATGATGAAGAAAATGAGCATCATGATGAAGGATTTATGCATCATGATGATGGAAATAAGCATCGTGATGAAGGAAATGAGCAACATGATGATGGAAATTAGCATCATGATGAAAGAAATATCCATCATGATGAAGGAAATGAGTATCATTATGTAGGAAATGAGCATCAGGATGAAGAAAATATGCATCTTGATGCATAAAATGAGTATCATGATGAAGGAAATCAGCATCATTATTAAGGAAATGAGCATCATAAAAAGTATTTATGCATCATGTTGAAGGAAATGAGCCTCATGATGAAGGACTTATGAATAATGAAGATGCAAATGAGCATCATGATGAAGGAAATGAGCATCATGATAAGAAAATATGCATAATGATGAAGGAAATAAGCATAATGATGGAGGAAATGAGCATCATGATGATGTAAATGAGCCTCATGATGAAGGATTTATGCATAATGATGAAGGAAATGAGCATCATGTTGAAGAAAGTATGCATCTTGATGAAGGAAATGAGCATCATGATGAAGGAAATGAGCATCATGATGTTGGAAATGAGCATCATGATAAAAGAGATATGCATCATGATAAAGGAAATGAGAATCACTATGTAGGAAATGAGCATCATGATGAAGGAAACATGCACCATGATTAAGGAAATGAGCATCATGATGAAGGTTTTATGCATCATGATGAAGGAAATGAGCATCATGATGAAGGAAACATGCATCATGATGAAGGAAATGAACATCATGATGAAGGATTTATGCATCATGATGACGGAAATAAGCATTATAATGAAGGATTTATTCATAATGATGAAGGAAACGAGCATCATGATGAAAGATTTATGCATCCTAATTATAGAAATGAGCATCATGATGAAGGAAATGAAAATAATGATGAAGAAAATATACATCATGATGAAGGAAATAAGAATCATAATAGAGGAAATGAGCATCATTATGAAGGAAATTAGCATTATGATTAAGAAAATGAGCATATTGATGTTTGAAATAAGAATCATGATGAAATAAAAGAGCATAATGATAAAGCAAATGAGCATCACGATAAATGCATCATGATGAAGGAAATGAGCATCATGATGAAGAAAATATGCATCATGATGATAGAAATTAGCATCATGATGACAGAAACGTGCAGCAATTTGAAGAATATGAGCATCATAATGAAGTAGTTTATGCATCATGATGAAGGAAATAAGCATCATTATGAAGGATTTATGCATTGTGATGGTAGAAATGAGCATCATGAGGAATGAAATGAGCATCATGTTAAATAAAATATTCTTCATGATGAACGAAATGAGCAAAATGATGGAGGAAATGGGCTTTTTGTTGATGTAAATGAGCCTCATGATGAAGGATTTATGCATCATGATGATGGAAATGAGCATCATGATGAAGGAAATGAGCATCATGATAGCATCATGATGTTGTAAATGAGCATCATGATGAAAGAAATATGCATCACGTTGAAGGAAATGAGCATCATGATGAAGGAAATGATCATCATGATAAAGGAAATGAGCATCATGATGAAGGATTTATGAACAATGATGACGGAAATGAGCACCTTGATGAAGGAAATAAGTATCATGATATAGGAAATGAGCATCATTATGAAGGAAATACGCATCATGTTGAAGGAAATAGGCATCATGATGAAGTATTTATGCATCTTAATGATGGAAGTGAGCATCGTGATGAAGTAATTGAGCATCATGATATGATGGAATTTAGTATCATGATGTAGGAAAAGAGCATCATGATTAAGGAAATGAGCATCTTTATGTAGGAAATGAACATCATGATGAAGAAAATATACATCATGAAGAAGGAAATGAGCATGAGGATGTAGAAAATAAGCATAATGATGAATGGAACAGGCATCTTGATTAAGGAAATGAGCATCATGATGAAGAAAATGAGCATCATGATGAAGGATTTATGCATGATGATGATGGAAATGAGCATCGTGATGAAGGAAATGAGCTTCATGATGATGAAAATATGCATCATTATGAAGGAAATAAGCATCATGATGGAGGAAATGAGCAACATGATGATGGAAATTAGCATCATGATGAAAGAAATGTCCATCATGATGAAGGAAATGAGTATCATTATGTAGGAAATGAGCATCAGGATGAAGAAAATATGCATCTTGATGCATAAAATGATCATCATGATGAAGGAAATGAGTATCATGATGAAAGAAATATGCATCATGATGAAGGAAATGATCATCATTATGTAGGAAATGATCATCATGATGAAGGAAACATGCATCATTATTAAGGGAATAAGCATCATAATGAAGGATTTATGCATCATGATGAAGGAAATGAGCATCATAATGAAGGAAATGAGCTTCATGATGAAGGATTTAGGAATAACGAAGATGGAAATGAGCATCACGATTAAAGAAATGAGCATCATGATAAAGAAAATATACATCATGATGGAGGAAATGAGCATCATGATGATGTAAATGAGCCTCATGATGAAGGATTTATGCATCATGATGAAGGAAATGAGCATCATGAAGAAGAAAATATGCATCTTGATGAAGTAAATGAGCATCATGATAAAGGAAATGAGCATCATGATGTAGGAAATAAGCATCGTAATGAAAGAAATATGCATCATGATAAAGGAAATTAGCATCACTATGTAGGAAATGAGCATCATGATGAAGGAAACATGCATCATGATTAAGGAAATGAGAAACATGATGAAGGTTTTATGCATCATGGTGAAGGAAATGAGCATCATGATGTAGGAAATGAGCATCATGATGAAGGAAACATGCATCATGATGAAGGAAATTGTCACGCCCCAACCCGCAGGCAGAACACGACAACCGCCACGTTAACCATAAATTTCGCGAAATGGGTGCACTCCACTCCACAAAGTTTATAGAAAACGTAAGGCTTGCTATCAAGTACCTGTAGATTGAACAACTGATAACTACGGGTACAACCCGAGGACATCATTACATAAAGTATCAACAAGGATTTACAAAGGTACAAAATACCACGATGTAACTTAGTTTGATGAAAATATACATGAGCAATATAACATCGCGAAAGTACAAAAAGAACATCAAGGGGGGTCACAAAATATAAAATGAACAAACTCGCCAATGGATCCGTCAATTAACATAAAAGAGAAAGTACCCAAAACCCCGATCGAATGATGAGCAAACGACAGGCAAACCTCCAACCAAAATGATATCAACAGCCTGAAAAGGAAGGAAATGATGGGGGTGAGCAAAACCACTAGCTCAGTGAGGTGATAAGCCGGTCACCCCAACCCTTATACGAAGCATGCACTCCCACTCGCGGTTCATAACATAAAATCCAATATTTCGTTCCACATCAATTATTATGTTTACTTAATATACAACTTAACAAAAATACAACCTATGAATGCATTTACAAATACACAATTAGTTCAAACAAGATGTTATCACATAAAAGACGCGTGGGTAGCCAATATCCTCCTCAAACTGATCTCTCCGTCGAGAGTCAGTCCGAGCCCGTCACCGTTACTCTAGATAAAATGCACATTAATGTTCTTACTCAATGCACACCAAGTGCTAAAATTCACAATAAAATATCGATGTAATCCCTGAAATGATCAAACATATAAACATATATGACATGCATGTCCCACACTGGTGACGTTGACTGAGCCTATAATAGACTGATTCATCTAACGATCACCTTCCAAAGTATCAGTATTTGGCAAATGGACAGGTGCCCCATTAGATCTAACTCACCCGGGTTTGCCAAGCCACGGGCGACTCGATTGTCACTCTAACTCACCCGAACCGCGACAATTCGGGCTACTTAATCAATGTCGCTCCAACTCACCCGAACCGTGACCAATTCAGGCTACTTAACCTTGGTATCAGGTATACATATGCATCATGAGATAAATAACAATTCAAGTCATAGTCTTAATTGGCACACAAGTCACAAGAATAACCAGAAATCAATCTGCAAATAATTCGCAATAAAGGCTATCAGATATCGAGCCGGCAAGGCTCTTCAACATAAGTTAAAATCAACAATACCCATATGAAATAATATAAGATAATCAATGGACCAACTTAGGCCAATCAGGCTCTAACTAGAACAATCGAGCCAATCATACTCTTTACCACATAACACATTACCAAAATAATTTTGTTATCAATTAACTAAAAATAAAATGAATGCAAATTTAATGAGGGTCCACACTTCCCACAAGAGAAGGCGTTCCCGAATTATCAGCTCACAAGGAAGTGATTAACTCTCTCCGGAATCTGAAGTCGGTCCTTTGCCCTTCGTCGACGGTTCTTTACCTAGAAAGGAGATGAGCAATTAAAGACAAATCAAATATAACTAACTATTAGCGGTAACATCGTCTTTCATTGTCAAAATAAATCTTAATCGAGCTCGAGCGAGTCGATATTAAATAAGAACAGCCCGTATCTCCTCAACATCATCTCCCAATCTCACATAACCCGTTTCAGATCATTTCTTAAACAAAACGATAGGAAATAAATTTGAATTCGGCATAAATATTCTGAAATTTTCCAGCTAGCGGCAGTTTACAAGAAAAATCATAACTAATTGTAGAAAAATCGAATTGAGGAGTTTCAAGTGGCTATAGAAAGCTAACACGTTCAGCTACATACAGAAATTGAGTTTGTAAATTTCAGAGATCAATAGCTATGTCGAAAGTAGTTCGAACAGTAGCTACGAATTTCCTCATATAAGGAAGAAAACCCAACAAAATCACAAAATCTTGGAGAAAGGAAGCTTAATTAACCTATTACTTACCTCAAAACAACTTAGAAACCACCTAGGATGAGGGTTGTAAGGGAGAATTTGATCAACAAGGGTTTCTCCTCTTCACTCTTCTTTCCCCTCTTTTGTTCTTCTCACTTTTCTTCTCCCGTACTCTTCTTTCTTTCTTTCTTTTCTTTTTTTATATGTGTTGAGGCTATTAAAATGGGCTGGGCTTATTTTCATGTTATTCCATTTAAGTGGGCTGGACTTTTGGGCCATAAAAAAATAAATAAATAGGTTTGGGCTTTCTAAAAAGAAATCTAGTTGGGCTAAGATAAGGCTGCCCTTTTGGGCCATAAAAATAAATAAATAGGTTTTGGGCTCTAAAAACAAATCTAGGGCAACTTGGGCCAAAAATAAATAAATAGGTTTTGGGCTCTAAAAACAAATCTAGTTGGGACTAAGATATTATAAGGTATCCCCTCTTCTAAAAAGTTTCGTCCTCGAAACGTAAACGTACCTAGAGATGAAAAGAGATGTGGATGTTGTTGACGCATGACTGACTCTGGTTCCCACGTTTCTTCTTCAATTCGATCACTTCTCCATAGAACTCTCACCATAGGAATGGATTTATTTCGAAGCATTTTCTCTCGGCGATCTACAATTTGAACAGGTTGTACTTCGTACGATAGATTCTCCTTTAATACAACTGGGGGATATTCGAGCACATGCGAAGGATCGGATTCATATTTTCTAAGCATAGAGACATGGAAGACATTATGAATCTTTGACAATTCGGATGGTAGCTCAAGTCGATACGCGACACGACCAATCCTTTGCACGATCGTAAACGGGCCAATATACCTTGGACTTAACTTTCCTCGACGGCGGAATCGTAACACGCCCTTCCACGGAGAAACTTTCAGAAAAACTTTGTCTCCTTCATTAAACTCCAAATCGCGCCTCCTATTATTTGCGTAGCTTTTCTGTCGATCTTGCGCTGCCTTAAGTCTGTCTCGAATAAGTTATATTTTTTCCTTCGCATCTTCGATAAGTTCTACTTGTTCGATTTGTCTCTCGCCAACCTCATCCCAAAAGAGCGGTGTTCGACACTTTCGGCCATATAGAGCTTCTTACGGGGGCATTCCAATGCTTGAATGATAACTGTTGTTATAAGCGAACTCCACCAAAGTCACGTACTTATCCCAGCTACCTCCTAAATTCAACACCACTGCACGTAACATGTCTTCTAGTGTCTGTATAGTTCTCTCTGACTGTCTATCAGTCTGTGGATGAAACGAGGTACTGAATAGTAATTTTGTACCTAGCGCTTTCTGCAGACTAGGCCAAAAACGGGAAGTGAATCTTGGATCACGATCAGATATGATTGACACTGGTACTCCGTGCAATCTCACGATCTCATCGACATATAACTTGGCAAGTTTCTCTAAAGATTCTTTGGTATGCACTGGAAGGAAATGTGCCGATTTCGTCAGACGATCGACAATGACCCAGATTGAGTCATGACCCTTTTGGGTTCGAGGTAACCCGAAAACAAAATCCATCGTGATGTTCTCCCATTTCCACTCAGGAATAGGTAGTGGTTGAAGCATGCCTGCTGGTTTTTGGTGTTCCGCTTTAATCTGTTGGCATGATAAGCACTTTGATACAAATTCAGCAATGTCCCGTTTCCTACCTGGCCACCAATAATGCTCCCGAAGTGTTCTGTACATTTTGGTACTACCAGGATGCATAGAATAGGCTGAAGAATGGGCTTCCTCAAGAATAGCTCTACGAACATCAAGTTCTGATGGAACACAAACACGATTTTTAAAAGTAAGGAGTCCGTCATCCCGAATTTGAAATTCTGTTTCTTTTCCTTGATTTAGCTTCGCCATCTTCTGTTGTAAATGAACATCGTGTGATTGTCTTTCTCGAATTTGCTCGAACAAAGTAGGTCTAACCTCGAATTTGGCGATTAAAGCGGAATCATTAGACTTTTCACAATCGAGCGAAATGTGTAAAGATTTAAATTGCTCCAACATAGGAAGATAAAAAGATTGAATCGCAGCAAGTGAGGTAGAAGACTTTCTACTTAGAGCATCTGCAACAACGTTCGCCTTGCCAGGATGATAATCGATGACTAAGTCATAGTCACTAATCAACTCCATCCATCGCCTTTGCCTGAGGTTGAGCTCCTTTTGCGTGGTGATATACTTTAAGCTCTTGTGATCAGTGAAAACTCGACAAGTTGCACCATACAGATAGTGTCTCCAGATCTTCAATGCAAAGACAATTGCAGCCAACTCTAAATCGTGTGTAGGATAATTTTCTTCGTTCTTCTTCAATTGCCTTGAAGCGTAGGCAATAACCTTTCCTTCTTGCATGAGAACACATCCTAATCCTTGTCTCGAGGCGTCGCTATAAATGGTAAATTCTCCAATCGCTGGGTCTGGCAAAGCAAGAATAGGAGCTGAAACAAGTCGTCTTTTCAATTCTTGAAAGGCTTCCTCGCATTCTTCACTCCATTCAAATTTTACCCCTTTCCGAGTCAATTTAGTTAAAGATAAAGCCAACAACGAAAAGTCTTTGACAAACCGTCGATAATATCCAGCTAATCCCAGAAAACTACGAATCTCTGTCACGTTCTTTGGACGCTCCCAATCTAGTATAGCCTGGATCTTCACTGGATCGACATAGATTCCTTCTTTAGAAATGTGATGACCCAAAAAGCTTACCTCACGAAGCCAAAATTCACACTTCGAAAATTTAGCATAAAGCTGATTTTCTCTAAGAATGTTCAGAGCAATTCTTAGATGATGAGAATGCTCGTCATCTGATTTAGAATAAATAAGAATGTCATCAATGAAAATGATGACAAACATATCTAAATACGGCCGAAAGACCCGATTCATAAGATCCATAAAAGCTGCAGGAGCATTTGTGAGTCCAAAAGGCATAACACAGAATTCAAAATGACCGTATCTGGTTCGAAAAGCAGACTTAGGGATATCAGATTCCCTAATCTTGAGTTGGTGATAACCAGACCGCAAATCAATTTTTGAGAACACAGTTGCTCCTTGCAATTGATCAAATAGATCATCGATTCTCGGAAGAGGATATTTGTTCTTGATTGTCACCTTGTTCAATTGACGGTAGTCGACACATAGGCGAAATGATCCATCTTTCTTCTTGACAAAAAGAACTGGAGCACCCCAAGGAGATGTGCTAGGTCGTATGAATCCCTTCTCCAATAATTCTCCAAGTTGTTTCTGGAGTTCCTTGAGCTCAGCTGGCGACATTCGATATGGAGTAATCGATATAGGTGTGCTTCCAGGAAGTACGTCAATGGAAAAATCGATCTCTCGATTCGGAGGCTGTCCTGGTAAGTCTTCGGGAAAGACATCAGGAAATTCATTAACGATCGGGATGTCATCTAGTTTAGTCTCAGAAAGAGAATTATCGACGACAAATGCCAAGAATGCCTCACAACCCTTACATATTAATTTATGTGCAGTCAACATTGAAATAAAAGAAAGGGATCTCGTTTGAAGTTCACCTTCAAAAACAAGTTCTGAGAATCCTGGTCTACGAAAAATAACAAGCTTCTCGTGGCAGTCGAGAATTGCATGATGAGAAGAAAGCCAATCCATGCCAAGAATAACATCGAGATCAATCAAAGGTAATGGTATCAATTCAGCCTCTAGAATGACATCTTTGATCTTCAATGGACAACCAAGAAACACCGAATCACGAATTAGACGCTCTCCAAGAGGGGTATGAACTATGATTTCAGGTGACAAATGAGAGATAGGATAATCTAAGATCGCAGCAAGATCATCCCGAATATAAGATCTATCAGAACCTGGGTCAAATAAAGTGTAGACCTGATGGTCTCCCACAAACACATGGCCTAAAGAAGCAATATTAGGTGAGATTGTGATTTAAAAATTCGGAAAGATAAAATTTCTTACGAATGTTTTATTTGTAATCAAGTGGCATAACAAGGCGGGGTTAGATCTAACATGTGAAAATACTCGGATTATAAATTACCTATCACAACCTTCGGATCTGAGCGAGCCTCTTCCTGGGAAATATGAAATACTCTAGTTTGATTCCTTCCTTGCATAGGTGATCGAGTACTAGGGCCTCTTGAGGCATCAGGCACTCTGGTAGCTGCAGATCGAGTATCTCTGGGTGTAGAATATGTTAGTCTACCACGAGGCTGACCAGAACTCTGACTGTTCGCTCCCATAAGTTGAGGACAAGAACTTCGCATATGCCCCGGCTGTCGACACTGAAAACATACTTGAGGAGCCTTACAGGGGCCGTCATGATACTTTAAGCAATTTTGGCACTTGCGATTTTCACTAACCGATCTCGAGACATTGCTCCCGCCTCTACTAAACTGCTCCCGAGGTTGAGGAAAACTAATAGACACTGAACTTGGTGCGCCACGCGAAGATCCCACACCCCTATACACCTTCGATGCATTTCCTGGAAATGCGCTCCCTTGCCTTTTCTTTTGAGATCGTTCTGCAAGCTTATATCTCGCCTGAACTAAACTTTCTACCCTCAGGGCTTCTTCTACAAGTTCGTTAAGACTTTCGTACTTGTCTCCGGACTTGATGCGATCTCGAATATTTAGATTAAGACCATCTTCAAATCTCTTGCATAAGTCTCTCGTCGTATATGACTCAGGAGCGAATTCTCGCAATTCCAGAAATTTGCTTTCATACTCCACAACCGACATAGTGCCTTGAAAGAGGTTGAAGAACTCCTTTCTCTTCTGATCCTTGATGTACTGAGAGAAGTATCGATCTTTGAATCGTTCCACAAAGATAGCCCACGTAATAGTAACCGAAGATGTCTCTTTTAGATTCTGCCACCATCGTCGTGCGTCTGGGCCTAACAGCTTGGTCGCAATGACCACACGATAACATTCTTCAATCATCAAAGTGTCAAAGGTCTCTGTAATCTCCTTTAACCATGCCCCCGCTTTAGAAGCATCTCTTGTACCGTCAAATTTTGAAGTCCCCATGTTTTCAACTGCTTTCACCAAATCAGGTATAAAAAGTGCACCTCGAGAAGTAGTACCTACTAAAGCCATTTCTGGAGTAGAAACTGGTACATGAGATGTAGGTTGAATTGGTTCATTAGCGCGAAGAACATCCTCAGTGACAGTTGTAGTGGTAGGAGCCGTCGTAGGTGGTGGAACACCATGTACTCGAATGTGATCATAATACAACTGGTACTGCTCTGGGGTCATCATGTGCTCAACACGCAACTGGGCCCGTGGTTGCTCTACCTGGGTAACCGGCACCCTATGATCAGAATTGATAGGATCCGTAAATGTCGGATGAACAACATGATCAGAAGAAACATGTCCTCGAGGTCCACGAGGAACAGAAGAGAGTAGAGGACTCGGAGGATCACGAGGAACGTGTCCTCGACCTCGACCTCGACGACGAACTGGAGGTGCCATAATGACTGAAAGAAAGAAGGGTAAGAAAATGCAAGGTTAATATTAAGGTAAAACAATAACTTAGGATGACATAGAAACAAAATTGGATCCATTAGCTCGACTCAAAAAGAATGAGAATCATATAACCAGACTCTGATACCAAGAAAGTTGTCACGCCCCAACCCGCAGGCAGAACACGACAACCGCCACGTTAACCATAAATTTCGCGAAATGGGTGCACTCCACTCCACAAAGTTTATAGAAAACGTAAGGCTTGCTATCAAGTACCTGTAGAATTGAACAACTGATAACTACGGGTACAACCCGAGGACATCATTACATAAAGTATCAACAAGGATTTACAAAGGTACAAAATACCACGATGTAACTTAGTTTGAAGAAAATATACATGAGCGATATAACATCGCGAAAGTACAAAAAGAACATCAAGGGGGGTCACAAAATATAAAATGAACAAACTCGCCAATGGATCCATCAATTAACATAAAAGAGAAAGTACCCAAAACCCCTATCGAATGATGAGCAAACGACAGGCAAACCTCCAACCAAAATGATATCAACAGCCTGAAAAGGAAGGAAATGATGGGGGTGAGCAAAACCACTAGCTCAGTGAGGTGATAAGCCGGTCACCCCAACCCTTATACGAAGCATGCACTCCCACTCGCGGTTCATAACATAAAATCCAATATTTCGTTCCACATCAATTATTATGTTTACTTAATATACAACTTAACAAAAATACAACCTATGAATGCATTTACAAATACACAATTAGTTCAAACAAGATGTTATCACATAAAAGACGCGTGGGTAGCCAATATCCTCCTCAAACTGATCTCTCCGTCGAGAGTCAGTCCGAGCCCGTCACCGTTACTCTAGATAAAATGCACATTAATGTTCTTACTCAATGCACACCAAGTGCTAAAATTCACAATAAAATATCGATGTAATCCCTGAAATGATCAAACATATAAACATATATGACATGCATGTCCCACACTGGTGACGTTGACTGAGCCTATAATAGACTGATTCATCTAACGATCACCTTCCAAAGTATCAGTATTTGGCAAATGGACAGGTGCCCCGTTAGATCTAACTCACCCGGGTTTGCCAAGCCACGGGCGACTCGATTGTCACTCTAACTCACCCGAACCGCGACAATTCGGGCTACTTAATCAATGTCGCTCCAACTCACCCGAACCGTGACCAATTCAGGCTACTTAACCTTGGTATCAGGTATACATATGCATCATGAGATAAATAACAATTCAAGTCATAGTCTTAATTGGCACACAAGTCACAAGAATAACCAGAAATCAATCTGCAAATAATTCGCAATAAAGGCTATCAGATATCGAGCCGGCAAGGCTCTTCAACATAAGTTAAAATCAACAATACCCATATGAAATAATATAAGATAATCAATGGACCAACTTAGGCCAATCAGGCTCTAACTAGAACAATCGAGCCAATCATACTCTTTACCACATAACACATTACCAAAATAATTTTGTTATCAATTAACTAAAAATAAAATGAATGCAAATTTAATGAGGGTCCACACTTCCCACAAGAGAAGGCGTTCCCGAATTATCAACTCACAAGGAAGTGATTAACTCTCTCCGGAATCTGAAGTCGGTCCTTTGCCCTTCGTCGACGGTTCTTTACCTAGAAAGGAGATGAGCAATTAAAGACAAATCAAATATAACTAACTATTAGCGGTAACATCGTCTTTCATTGTCAAAATAAATCTTAATCGAGCTCGAGCGAGTCGATATTAAATAAGAACAGCCCGTATCTCCTCAACATCATCTCCCAATCTCACATAACCCGTTTCAGATCATTTCTTAAACAAAACGATAGGAAATAAATTTGAATTCGGCATAAATATTCTGAAATTTTCCAGCTAGCGGCAGTTTACAAGAAAAATCATAACTAATTGTAGAAAAATCGAATTGAGGAGTTTCAAGTGGCTATAGAAAGCTAACACGTTCAGCTACATACAAAAATTGAGTTTGTAAATTTCAGAGATCAATAGCTATGTCGAAAGTAGTTCGAACAGTAGCTACGAATTTCCTCATATAAGGAAGAAAACCCAACAAAATCACAAAATCTTGGAGAAAGGAAGCTTAATTAACCTATTACTTACCTCAAAACAACTTAGAAACCACCTAGGATGAGGGTTGTAAGGGAGAATTTGATCAACAAGGGTTTCTCCTCTTCACTCTCTTCTTTCCCCTCTTTTGTTCTTCTCACTTTTCTTCTCCCGTACTCTTCTTTCTTTCTTTCTTTTCTTTTTTTATATGTGTTGAGGCTATTAAAATGGGCTGGGCTTATTTTCATGTTATTCCATTTAAGTGGGCTGGACTTTTGGGCCATAAAAAAATAAATAAATAGGTTTGGGCTTTCTAAAAAGAAATCTAGTTGGGCTAAGATAGGGCTGCCCTTTTGGGCCATAAAAATAAATAAATAGGTTTTGGGCTCTAAAAACAAATCTAGGGCAACTTGGGCCAAAAATAAATAAATAGGTTTTCGGCTCTAAAAACAAATCTAGTTGGGACTAAGATATTATAGAAATAACCATAATGATGAAGGATTTATGCATCATGATGACTGAAATGAGTATTATAATGAAGGATTTATTCAAAATTATAAAGGAAACGTGCATCATGATGAAAGATTTATGCATCTGGATAATGGAAATGAGCATCATTATGAAGGAAATGAAAATAATGATGAAGAAAATATACATCATGATGAAGGAAATAAGAATCATGATGGAGGAAATGAGCATCATTATGAAGGAAATTAGCATCATGATGAAGGAAATAAGCGTATTGATGTTTGAAATAAGCATAATAATGAAAGAAAAGAGCATTATAATAAAGGAAATGAGCATCACGATGAAGGAAACCTGCATCTTGATGAAGGAAAAGAGCATCATGATGACAGAAACGTGCATCATTACGAAGAAAATGAGCATCATAATGAAGTAGTTTATGCATCATGATGAAGGAAATAAGCATCATTATGAAGGATTTATGCATCGTGATGGTGGAAATGAGCATCATGAGGAATGAAATGAGCATCATGATAAATAAAATATTCATCATGATGAAGGAAATGAGCAAATTGATGGAGGAAATGGGCTTTGTGATGATGTAAATGAGCCTCATGATGAAGGATTTATGCATCATGATAATGGAAATGAGCATCATGATGAAAAAAATATGCATCTTGATGAAGGAAATGAGCATCATGATGTTGTAAATGAGCATCGTGATGAAAGAAATATGCATCACGTTGAAGGAAATGGGCATCATGATGAAGGAAATGAGCATCATGACAAAGGAAATGAGCATCATGATGAAGGACTTATGAACAATGATGATGGAAATGAGCACCTTGATGAATGAAATGAGTATCATGATATAGGAAATGAGCATCATTATGAAGGAAATACGCATCATGTTGAAGAAAATAGGCATTATGATGAAGTATTTATGCATCTTGATGAAGGAAGTGAGCATCATGATGAAGTAAATGAGCATCATGATATGATGGAATTTAGTATCATGATGAAGGAAATACGCATCATGATAAAGGAAAAGAGCATCATGATTAAGGAAATGAGCATCACGATAAAGGAAATATGCATTATGATTAAGGAAATGAGCATTATTATGTAGGAAATGAACATCATGATGAAGAATATATACATCATGATGAAGGAAATGTGCATCAGGATGTAGGAAATAAGCATCATGACGAATGGAACAAGCATCTTGATTAAGGAAATGAGCATCATGATGAAGAAAATGAGCATCATGATGAAGGATTTATGCATCATGATGACGGAAATAAGCATCGTGATGAAGGAAATAAGCATCATAATGGAGGAAATGAGCAACATGATGATGGAAATTAGCATCATGATGAAAGAAATATCCATCATGATGAAGGAAATGAGTATCATTATGTAGGAAATGAGCATCATGATGAAGAAAATATGCATCTTGATGCATAAAACGAGCATCATGATGAAGGAAATGAGTATCATGATGAAAGAAATATGCATCATGATGAAGGAAATGATCATCATTATGTAGGTAATGATCGTTATGATGAAAGAAATGAGCATCATGATGAAGGAAATGAGCATCATGATGAAGGATTTAGGAATAATGAAGATGGAAATGAGCATCACGATGAAGGAAATGAGCATCATGATAAATAAAATATGCATCATGATGAAGGAAATAAGCATCATGATGGAGGAAATGAGCATCATGATGATGTAAATGAGCCTCATGATGATGGATTTATGCATCATGATGAAGGAAATGAGCATCATGATGAAGAAAATATGCATCTTGATTAAATAAATGAGCATCATGATGTAGGAAATAAGCATCGTGATGAAAGAAATATGCATCATGATAAAGGAAATTAGCATCACTATGTAGGAAATGAGCATCATGATGAAGGAAACATGCATCATGATTAAGGAAATGAGCATCATGATGAAGGTTTTATGCATCATGATGAAGGAAATGAGCATCATGTTGTAGGAAATGAGAATCACGATGAAGGAAACATGCATCATGATGAAGGAAATGAACATCATTTTGAAGGATTTATGCATCATGATGACGGAAATAAGCATTATAATGAAGGATTTATTCATAATGATGAAGAAAACACACATCATGATGAAAGATTTATGCATCCGGATTATGGAAATAAGCATCATGATGAAGGAAATGAACATCATGATGAAGAAAATATACATCATGATGAAGGAAATAAGAATCATGATGGAGGAAATGAGCATCATTATGAAGGAAATTAGCATCATGATGAAGGAAATGAGCATATTGATGTTTGAAATAAGCATCATAATGAAAGAAAAGAACATTATGATAAAGGAAATGAGCATCACGATGAAGGAAATATGCATCACGATGAAGGAAACCTGCATCTTGATGAAGAAAATGAGCATCATGATGAAGAAAATATGTATCATGATGATAGTAATGAGCATCATGATGACAGAAACGTGCATCATTACGAAGAAAATGAGCATCATAATGAAGTAGTTTATGCATCATGATGAAGGAAATTAGCATCATTATGAAGGATTTATACATCGTGATGGTGGAAATGAGCATCATGAGGAATGAAATGAGCATCATGATAAATAAAATATTCTTCATGATGAAGGAAATGAGCAAAATGATGGATGAAATGGGCTTTGTGATGATGTAAATGAGCCCCATGATGAAGGATTTATGCATCATGATAATGGAAATGAGCATCATGATGAAAAAATATGCACCTTGATGAAGGAAATGGGCATCATGATGTTGGAAATGAGAATCGTGATGAAAGAAATATGCATCATGTTGAAGGAAATGATCATCACCATGAAGAAAATGAGCATCATGACAAAGGAAATGAGCATCATGATGAAGGATTTATAAACAATGATGATGGAAATGAGCACCTTGATGAAGGAAATGAGTATCATGATATAGGAAATGAGCATCATTATGAAGGAAATACGCATCATGTTGAAGAAAATAGGCATTATGATGAAGTATTTATGCATCTTGATGAAGGAAGTGAGCATCATGATGAAGTAAATGAGCATCATGATATGATGGAATTTAGTATCATGATGAAGGAAATACGCATCATGATAAAGGAAAAGAGCATCATGATTAAGGAAATGAGCATCACGATAAAGGAAATATGCATTATGATTAAGGAAATGAGCATTATTATGTAGGAAATGAACATCATGATGAGAAAATATACATCATGATGAAGGAAATGTGCATCAGGATGTAGGAAATAAGCATCATGACGAATGGAACAAGCATCTTTATTAAGGAAATGAGCATCATGATGAAGAAAATGAGCATCATGATAAATGATTTATGCATCATGATGATGGAAATAAGCATCATTATGAAGGATTTATGCATCGTGATGGTGGAAATGAGCATCATGATAAATAAAATATTCTTCATGATGAAAGAAATGAGCAAAATGATGGAGGAAATGGGCTTTGTGAAGATGTAAATGAGCCTCATGATGAAGGATTTATGCATCATGATAATGGAAATGAGCATCATGATGAAAAAAATATGCATCTTGATGAAGGAAATGAGCATCATGATGTTGGAAATGAGCATCGTGATGAAAGAAATATGCATCACGTTGAAGGAAATGAGAATCATGATGAAGGAAATGAGCATTATGACAAAGTAAATTAGCATCATGATGAAGGATTTATGAACAATGATGATGGAAATGAGCACCTTGATGAAGGAAATGAGTATCATGATATAGGAAATGAGCATCATTATGAAGGAAATACACATCATGTTGAATAAAATAGGCATTATGATGAAGTATATATGCATCTTGATAAAGGAAGTAAGCATCATGATGAAGTAAATGTGCATCATGATATGATGTAATTTAGTATCATGATGAAGGAAATACGCATCATGATAAAGGAAAAGAGCATCATGATTAAGGAAATGAGCATCACGATAAAGGAAATATTCATTATGATTAAGGAAATGAGCATTATTATGTTGGAAATGAACATCATGATGAAGAAAATATCATCATGATGAAGGAAATGTGCATCAGGATGTAGGAAATAAGCATCATGATGGAGGAAATGAGCAACATGATGATGGAAATTAGCATCATGATGAAAGAAATATCCATCATGATGAAGGAAATGAGTATCATTATGTAGGAAATGAGCATCATGATGAAGAAAATATGCATCTTGATGCATAAAATGAGCATCATGATGAAGAAAATGAGTATCATGATGAAAGAAATATGCATCATGATGAAGGAAATGATCATCATTATGTAGGTAATGATCGTTATGATGAAGGAAATGAGCATCATGATGAAGGAAATGAGCCTCATGATGAAGGATTTAGGAATAATGAAGATGGAAATGAGCATCACGATGAAGGAAATGAGCATCATGATAAAGAAAATATGCATCATGATGAAGGAAATAAGCATCATGATGGAGGAAATGAGCATCATGATGATGTAAATGAGCCTCATGATGAAGGATTTATGCATCATGATGAAGGAAATGAGCATCATGATGAAGAAAATATGAATCTTGATTAAGTAAATTAGCATCATTATGAATGAAATTAGCATCATGATGAAGGAAATTAGCATATTGATGTTTGAAATAAGTATCATAATGAAAGAAAAGGGCATCATGATAAAGGAAATGTGCATCACGATGAAGGAAATATGCATCACGAAGAAGGAAGCCTGCATCTTGATGAAGGAAATGAGCATCATGATGAAGAAAATATGCATCATGATGATAGAAATGAGCATCATGATGTCAGAAACGTGCATCATTATGAAGAAAATGAGCATCATAACGAAGTAGTTTATGCATCATGGTGAAGGAAATAAGCATCATTATGAAGGATTTATGCATCGTGATGGTGGAAATGAGCATCATGAGAAATGAAATGAGCATCATGATAAATAAAATATGCTTCATGATGAAGGAAATAAGCAAAATGATGGAGGAAATGGGCTTTATGATGATGTAAACGAGCCTCATGATGAAGGATTTATGTATCATGATGATGGAAATGAGCATCATGATGAAAAAATATGCATCTTGATGAAGGAAATGAGCATCATGATAGCATCATGAAGTTGGAAATGAGCATCGTGATGAAAGAAATATGCATCACGTTGAAGGAAATGAGCGTCATGATGTAGGAAATGAGCGTCATTATGAAGGAAATAGGCATCATAATGAAGTATTTATGCATCATGATGAGGGAAGTGAGCATCATGATGAAGTAAATGAACATCATGATGATGGAATTTAGTATCATGATGAAGGAAATACGCATCATGATAAAGGAAAAGAGCATCATGATTAAGGAAATGAGCATCGTGATGAAGGAAATGAGTATCATGATAAAGAAAATATGCATCATGATGAAGAAAATAAGCATCATGATGGAGGAAATGAGCATCATGATGATGTAAATGAGCCTCATGATGAAGGATTTATGCATCATGATGAAGGAAATGAGCATCATGATGAAGAAAATATGCATCTTGATTAAGGAAATGAGCATCATGTTAAAGGAAATGAGCATCATTTGGTAGGAAATAAGCATCGTGATGAAAGAAATATGCATCATGATAAGGGAAATGAGCATCACTATGTAGGAAATGAGCATCATGATGAAGGAAACATGCATCATGATTAAGGAAATGAGCATCATGATGAAGGAAATGAGCATCATGATGAAGGAAATGAACATCGTGATGAAGGATTTATGCATCATGATGACGGAAATAAGCATTATAATGAAGGATTTATTCATAATGATGAAGGAAACGTGCATCATGATGAAAGATTTATGCATCCGGATTATGGAAATGAGCATCATGATGAAGGAAATGAACATCATGATGAAGAAAATATATATCATGATGAAGAAAATAAGCATCATGATGGAGGAAATGAGCATCATTATGAATGAAATTAGCATCATGATGAAGGAAATTAGCATATTGATGTTTGAAATAAGCATCATAATGAAAGAAAAGAGCATCATGATAAAGAAAATGAGCATCACGATGAAGGAAATATGCATCGTGATGAAGGAAACCTGCATCTTGATGAAGGAAATGAGCATCATGATGAAGAAAATATACATCATGATGATAGAAATGGGCATCATGATGACAGAAACGTGCATCATTACAAAGAAAATGAGCTTCATAATGAAGTAGTTTATGCATCATGATGAAGGAAATAAGCATCATTATGAAGGATTTATGCATCGTGATGGTGTAAATGAGCATCATGAGGAATGAAATGAGCATCATGATAAATAAAATATTCTTCATGATGAAGGAAATGAGCAAAATGATGGAGGAAATGGGCTTTGTGATGATGTAAATGAGCCTCATGATGAAGGATTTATGCATCATGATGATGTAAATGAGCATCATGATAAAGGGAATGAGCATCATGATGTAGGTGTTGGATTGTATACTAAAAGTCTAGCTTTTTGTATGAACAATGTTATAACAATTAATTTGAAATGAGAATCATATGATCAAATGATTGCATCTTATAATTTATTTATATGTTCGATGCAATAGTCCACTTACTTTATACTGTAGATAATATGTTATGCGACAACACGCGGAAGATCATATTATCGGTTTCCTTATAAAGTATAAACAGATGCTCACAACCGAGATAGACGGGGACTCTCTATCGGGATGGTTGTAGTGTGGTTTGGTATTAGCTTGTCTTGTCTATAGGATCACATTAGTGCACTTGTGTGTATTGAGCAGGACCGCTTGAGATCGTTCGACTTATACTGACTTATAGGAGAACTTGATCTCAGTTATTATGGAAGTTCGTGCTCTTAATCCCTATACAATAACCTCGACACGTAGGGCAGTATGTATTTCTTTGATTCATCAATGGGTGAGATTTACATGTTATTAAATCAACAAACTCGATGAGTTGGGAAGTAGTGTTGTCTCTATGGTGTGCTGTTGATTGTAGAAGGAATCCGTGTCCGTCATAGGTTGATGATGTCCCCTTGAGGAGCTCATAAGGATTATCATGTAAATCATGCAGGTGGAATTTATTCCAGCATGATAATGAGGTTGAGTGGTACTACTCTTGGATGAGATATTAATTAATTGAGTTGTCAGTAACTTAAATTAATTAATGGACATTGTATATCTTAAACATGGGGAGACTAACGGGCTCATAATAAGAAGGAGCCCAAAACGTAATTTTGGGATTGGTACGGTAGTGCAATAATAATATTTTAGTGGAATATATTATTATTATTATTGGACTTAAGTATAAGCTTTGGGCTAAGCTTGGATACTTAAGCTCAATGGAGGCCCAACCCAATTTCTCCTCCTGGTCCCTGTTGTAGCCCATGTATATAAGTCACCTCAGCTTATCTGGAACCCTAATCTAATCTAATCTAATCTAACTGATTATTCACGTGTGATGAGGGTTGAGAGCAGATTGAGGAGGTCTCGTAGATCATCGCCCACACGACGTCGAGATCGGACTTGGGACATACAGCAGAAGATCAGAAGGTAGTTTGCTGCTGCTGTCCGCGACCTTGCGAAATTGATATAAAATCTTAAATTGCTCAGAATTTGATGATCAATATACTGACGGAAAGCTGTCGAAGAGAGGATCGTCTGAACGCAAAGATCACTCAATTCCGACATCAGACGAGGAAGTTATCACCATTCTCGTGGGACTGCGCAGGCTGCCTGCGAAAATCAATCTTCATCAACATACCCTGGTGAACGGTAATCGTTTCTATGATTTATTGCTTCCGCTGTGATATGATAGAAACGTATGAATCCCTAACGGGTCACGTTAACCAAATGATCCAAGTGCCAACAATTGGTATCAGAGCTTCGGTTTCGTGGTGAAGCGTGACACGTTAGGCTAGGGTTTATGTGATTAATTTTTCGAAATTAGGATCGCATGTTTAGGGTTTTGGTTTTACTGCGCAAACCATGAATATCCCTATGTGAAATATACCCTATATCATATCTGTTCGTTGATGGTTGTGTGTGAGAGGATTCGACGAAAACTGTTCGTCAATTTCACATGGAAGGAAGAAATTGAGAAAAAATCCAGCGTAGTGATATTGCAGAGTCAATATCTGGAGTTTTAACCGTCGGATCAGGCTGATTTTTGGTCAGCACGTTCGGATTTTGTGGATGTACATTCTGAACTGTGAAGATCATATTTGGAGCTTTGTGTTGTCGGGAATACGCCAAAAACAGAAGCAGTTTTTTGGGCGATTCTGTTCTGCGCAGTCGAGGGAAAAGAGCTATTTCTCACAATCTAACCGTTGGATCGACCTGTAATTTGGACAGCATGTTGAAAACTCACAGGCGTAGATTCTGCACAGTGGAGATTGGATTCTCTTATTTCTACAGTTGCGAAACCTGAACGATAGTTGGTGTAGTTTGATGTTGCGCATCGGGCTGAACTTGATTCCGTGCACGTAGGCCCTTGGATGAGCGATAGTTTGAGCGGATTTGCATCAGGTTCGATTGGTCTGCATCAGGTTCGATTGATGTTGCACCAGGTTCGAGCGGATTTGCATCAGGTTCGATTGGTTTGCATCAGGTTCAATCGATGCTGCACCAGGTTCGAGCGGGTCTGCATCAGGTTCGATTGGTTTGCATCAGGTTCGATCGATGCTGCACCAGGTTCGAACGGATTTGCATTAGGTTCGATTGGTCTGCATCAGTTTCGATCGATGCTGCACCAAGTTCGAGCGGGTCTGCATCAGGTTCGATTGGTTTGCATCAGGTTCGATCGATGCTGCACCAGGTTTGAGCGGGTCTGCATCAGGTTCGATTGGTCTGCATCAGGTTCGATCGATGTTGCACAAGGTTCGAGCGAATTTGTATCAAGTTCGATTGGTCTGCATCAGGTTCGATCGATGCTGCACCAGGTTCGAGCGGGTCTGCATCAGGTTCGATTGGTCTGCATCAGGTTCGATTGGTCTGCATCAGGTTCGATCAATGCTGCACCAGGTTCGAGCGGATTCACATCAGGTTCAATTGGTCTGCATCAGGTTTGATCGACTCTGCACCAGGTTCGAGCGGGTTTGCATCAAGTTCGACTGGTCTGCATCAGGTTCCGCGTGAGTCTTCACAATATGATCGGGCAGGGTGCCAGAGTGGTGCAGCAGGCTGCAGGGAGGTCGATCCCCATCGCAGTTGTCCGCATTCGTGATTGGTGGCGAACAATCGAATTCGCTGTTATATAACTGTTATAATTGATTTATTAATTGATTATTGTTATATATGTATGCATGATTCTCTATGATTTATTGCCTTAAATAGAAGCATGCTAGATTGCGTATTATATTTGGTATATTATATGCATGTATGTTGGAGTGTTGATCAAGTCAACTTATTTTTGGCAATTTATTTCCTTATATATAACTGCTATAATTGTTTTATTGTCAATTATTGTTATATATTTGGAAGTATGAGCATGCTAGGTTGCGTATTTTATTTTTAAATATTATATGCATGTAAAAACCCTTGGTCTTAAATAACTAAGTGGGAGAGGGGATTGGTAATTAATTCCCACGGCCTCCATTATTGGTTTGTAAGTGATGTGAGTAAACTTGCGCGTTGACAATAGAGCCTTCCTCCCTAACGGATGAGTTTATTTACGGATCACTGGTACAAACTTCTTTAAATAATTATTGTTTGTAATGTGATGCATATGGACTTGCGCGTTGGCTATAGTGCCTTCCTCCCTAACGGATGAGCTTATATGCGGTTCACTAGTACAAACTTATATAATTGATGGTTGTAGAAAGTTATCTGAGAGCGTGTGTACTTCTCCAATAGTAAGGCACATAAGCTTGGGCAGTGGACTTGGGATCAAATAATGGTGTACACTTAGGTGTAGATAATTAGTATCCTCCCCAACGGAGTCACTGCTATTATTTGCATGGCTAAAGAGGAACCGACTATTAATTATTTTGTCATAAAGTTAGGTTGACAAATAAAATTAATGGGTAAAACCTTCTCTTGTAAATGTTCGGGTTTGTAAACGTCCACACTAACGTGGCTTGCAGACTCACGGTGCTTGAGATGTCGGTGAATTTTATTTTTATATTGTTTTGAGGGAATCAATATAAAAGGATAAAATTTGAAGTTTTGATCGGTAAATTAATTTATGATTCTCTAATTTTCAAATGGTTTTATCTCACATATTATTAACTAAAAGAAATTATATTTACTTGTCCAAATTAGATGATTAGAAAAGAATCTTGGTTTTGAATTTTACTGCTTAAGAAAATACATGTGTGTTCTCACAAAGGACGTCTCATGATGCCTATTAAAGTCTCTAGTGAAGAGATGAGAGGTTCATAGAAATATGATGGTCTCATGTAACTCTTCGGATACTTGAGTAATTTAAAAGGCGGTAGGTCATGATTGAATTTGATGAATGAATTGGAAATACATGGAATAGAAGTTGAAGGGGAAACCTAAGTCAATTTTATTCTTCATAATTGCCTAGATGTTTTGAGTAAGTTTCTCATGAATTACAAGAGGTTGTATATGGTGGAAAACTTCTGGCAAAACATGTGGCAAAGGAAAGCCATTTTCATCATAATGTGAACAAGTTTTATATCTTATTCACTAGTTGTTTAAAACATGATTAGTGATGGCATTTACTAACACGAAGTGTGTAGATACTGGAATCACTAAATGTTTATTACTAAGTGAGGATAAGATTGTTATGACATGGGTAAAACTACAAGAGTAGTGGCTATTGCAGTGGGAGTTGTCTATTTATCTAATGATATGAGTAGACGTTTGATTATGAGAAATTGTTTTACGTACGTTTTCATAGAAAGAATTTGATTTCAGTTTCTATGCATTAATAGATGGATACTCCATTTCATTTAAATGACATGGTCATTATAATGAAGGATAGAGTTGTAATATGTTATTGTACGTTGGTGAACAATTTGTATACTCTTAAATCATGTATATTCCACAGATGCAACAAATAGTAATTAATAATGAATCTTCTAATCTTAGTAAGAGAAAGATACCTTCGGATATGAACTAAACATATATTTGGCATCTAAGACTAGATCACTTTACTTGAGTAGGATTCAAAAGTTGATAGCCGATAGACCCTTAGGTTTATCTGAAGTGAAAACTATCTGACTTTTGAGTCTTGCTTGGGAGTAAAAATGACTAATTGCTTTTTCAAGGCAAAGGAGTGCAGAACCAAAGATATATATATTGGAATTAATTCATTATGATTTATGTGGTCCTAAGATTGTCCGGATGAGAGGTGGATATGAATATTCGTCAATCGATGATTATTCTAGATACCGATATATTTATTTGATGCACTACATGTCTAAGTTTTTTGATTAATTCAAGAATTGCAAGGCTGGTACAGTGAAGCGTCATGGAAAATATATCAAGTAATGACGATTTAATCGTCATTACGAGTACCTCTTAGGATAGTTAGGAGCTATTAATCAGAGGTTGAGATTAAATCTCAAGTGGTCTATATCGGGCATGCCCCAGCTGAATGGTGTGGTGGATAGAAGGAATAAGACTCTTATGGTAATGATTAGATAGATGATGAATTATTTGGAATTACTTAATTCATTTTATGGATAAGCCCTAGAAACAGTAATTCATTTGAATGTTTGTCTGTTTGTGGGATATGCTATAAAAATGAAGGTGATTTATTTAGTTAAAAGATCGAAGGGTGATTGTTAACACAAACACTAGATTTTTGGAAAGAGACTATGTATTAAATCATAAACCCATGTATAAATTGTTCTAAAGGAAGTGAGAGGGAAAAACACAAAGTATAAGTACCAATTGTACAAGAGGATATACCACAAGGTAAACTGCAACGCGTGTCACGTCTGATACACAATTGCATGTAGTGCCTTGTCGTAGTGGGAGGGTTCTTCGACAACTTGTAAGATACATGTTTTGGGAAAGTCGTGAGACTTGGTCCCTCGCAAACATGAAATGGACCCACGGATACGACGAAGCACTACAAGTTAGAAATGCCAAATCCTAGCAAAGTGCAATGAATATTAAAATAGAATCGATGGATTTTAAATTAGGTCTGGATGCTTGTTGAACCGCTAAATGGCGTAAAAGCCATTGGAAACGGGCATGCAAGAATAAAAGAGGATCATAGAATAAGGTGAAAACCTTGGAAGCAAGCTTGTTGCGAAAAGGTATACTCAGAAAGAAAGGGTTCGATTATGAGAAAACTTGTTTGCCGGTAGTTATGCCTAAATTGATCCGGACTCTTTTATTTGTTGCTACTCATATGAAATATGAGGGATAACAAATAGATGTTGAGACAGCTTACCTGATTGGAAGTCTTAAGGGAAACATCTATGTGAAGCAACCAGAGTGATTCATTGCAAAGAGCTAAGAGCATTGTGATAGTGAGCTTAAAAGTGTCCATTCATGGATTAAAACAAGTTTCAAGATCATGAAACATCCATTTTAATGAGGTAATCCAGTGACATGGATCTAATCAATGATCGGATGGGTCTTGTGTATTGAAAAGAGTGATGGAAACGTGGTGGTATTTCTTGTACTATACGTAGATAGTATCTTTCTCATTGGAGACAATGAAAGAGTATTGTCGGGCATATGGGTATGGTTGATAAAGCGGTATGAGATGAAGGACTTAAGAAGAGCAAAAATATCCTTTTGATCACGGTAATACGGATCACAAAAAAGGATGTTATGCTTATCTCAAGTTTCATATAATGATACGATCCTTACTCGTTTAGCATGTGAATTTATCTAAGTGAATGTTGTTGGGCAATTGGATCTTGTGGCTCAAACGTGATCGTTAGTATACAGGCAAACAATAAACGGAAGCAATTAAATCTTGTTTACCGTACTTCTGGGTTGATGTAGAGGTTGATCCGTTGCAGAGAACCACCTCTCAATCTTCTGCAGTATGTCCCAAGTTGAATCCTGCTGTTGTGTGGGCAACAATCCGCAGGATTCTCTCAATCTGCTCCTGTTCTTTCTAACTGTCAAATGAGGCACTGACTTAGGGTTAACAGGAACTGAGATAACTTATTTATAAGGGCTACTGCAGGGACCAGGAGGAGAAATTGGGCTGGGCCTCAATTGAACTTAATTAACCAAGCTTAGCCCAAAGCTTTTAATTAAATCCAATAATAATAATATAGTCCACTAAAATATTATTATTGCACTACCCGTCCAATCCCAAAATTATGTTCTGGGCTCCTTATTATAAGCCCGATAGTCTCTCCATGTTTAAGATATACAATGTCCATTAATTAATTAAGTTACTGACAACTCAAATTAATTAATATCTCATCCGAGAGTAGTACCACTCAACCTTTTTATCATGCCGGAAATTAATCCATTTGCAAGATTTACATGATAAACCTTATGAGCTCCTCAAGGGGACATCATCAACCTATGACGGACATGGATTCCTTCTACAATCAACAGCACACCATAGATACAGCACTACTTCCCAACTCACCGAGTTTGTTGATTTAATACATATAAATCTCACCCATTGATGAATCAAAGAAATACATACTGCCCTACGTGTCGAGGTTATTGTATAGGGATTAAGAGCACGAACTTCCATAATAACAGAGATCAAGTTCTTCTATAAGTCAGTATAAGTCGAACGATCTCAGGCGGTCCTGCTCAATACACACAAGTGCACTAATGTGATTCTATAGCCAAGACAAGCTAATACCAAACCACACTACAACCATACCGATAGAGAGTCCCCGTCTATCTCAGTTGTGAGCATCTGTTTATACTTTATAAGGAAACCGATAATATGATCTTCCGCGTGTTGTCGCACAACATATTATCTACAGTATAAAGTAAATGGACTATTGCATCATGCATATAAAATAAATTATAAGATGCAATCATTTGATCAATGATTCTCATTTCAAATATTGTTATGACATTGTTCATACTAAAGCTAGACTTTTAGTATACAATCCAACAATCTCCCACTTATACAAAAAGACTATGCTGTCATGTCTTCTGCCATACATCTGATTCCTACTTCCACTACACGACCATTAAAAGCTCTCGCCTTAAGGTCCTTGTAAATGGTTTACTAGATCATCATCCGATGCAATCTAGGCGACAACAACCTTCGCCTCATCATACGATTTCTCGTAACAGGTGGTACTCGCGCTCCATGTGTTTAATTGCCTTATGGACTTGTGATTTCTTCAAGTTTGCAACTGCACCCATATCATCAATGTAAATTGTGATTACCTTGGGCAAACCTAGAAACACTTCGAAGTCCATCATGAAGTCTTTAGAGTCATATAGATACTTTGGCTGCCTCATAGGCTCCAATTCATCATCTTTCCATGATGGAGTCCGGAGTCTGAAATATATTTCTATATAACACTCCTCCACATTATGACTCTACTTCCTAAGATTAAACACATAACCTTTGAGGAGAATTTACTGCCGTCCAATCTGACTAAAAAATCTGAATCTACGTAATCCACAAGAAGCAGTGAATCTGTTTAGTAAATCCACATATAATTTCCAGTCCTTCTCAGGCACTTTATATATGTCTTACTACAGTTCATCATTCTTGTTCCGAGTTACGTTGATACCTTCTGTTCATGCGTTCAGCAACACAGATATCCAACTTCGTTCATAGCATTCTTTAGATTAAGCTTCCTTATTCGCCGAAGCATAAGGAACCGCTTTCATCTACTATATCTTCTTCTTGTGTCTCAAAGACACATTCACTTAGATAAATTTACATGCTAAACGAGTATGGACTGTATCATTTTATGAAACTTGAGATAAGCATAACATCCTTTCTTGTGATCCGTATTACCGTGATCAAAAGGATGTATTTTGCCTTTCTTAAGTCCTTCATCACTACCGCTTTATTAACCGTACCCATACGCCCGATAATACTCTTTCATTGTCTCCAATGAGCAAGATACTATCTACGTATAGTACAAGAAACACCACCACATTTCCGTCACTCTTTACAACACACAAGACTCATCCGCTCATTGATTTAAATCCATGCCACTGGATTATCTAATCAAAACAGATGCTTCACGATCTTAAAACTTGCTTTAGTCCATCGCTGGACACCTATAAGCTTACTATTAAAATGCACTTAGCCCTTTGCAATGAATTATTTTGATTGCTCCACATAGATGTTTTCCTCAAGACTTCCAATCAGGAAAGCTGTCTTGACATCTATTTGTTGTTCCTCAAAATTCAATATGAGCAGCAAAATTTAAAAGAATCCGGATCAACTAAGCATAGCTACAAGCGAACAGGTTTTCTCATAATCGAACCATTTCTTTCTGAGTACACCTTTTCGCAACAAGATTTGCTTCCAAGGTTTTCACCTTACCGTATGATTCTCTTTTATTTCATCATTCAATACAACTTACTAAGATTCCGCATTTTAATCTTGTAGTGCTAAGTCGTATCCGTGGGATATACCATATTTACTAGGGACCAAGTCTCACGACTCTCCCAAAATATATATTTTACGAGTTGTCGAACAACCCTCCCACTACGATAAGGTACTACATGTAATTGTGTATCAGATGTGACACGCGTTGCAGTTTACCTTGTGGCATATCCTCTTGTACACTTGGTACTTATACTTAGTGTTTTCTCTCTCATTTCCTTTAGAACAACTTATACATGGGCTTGTGATTTATTACATAGTCCTTTTCCAAAAAATCTAGTGTTTGTGTTGACAATCACCCTTCGATCTTTTGGACTAAATAAATCACTCTCCATTTTTCTAGGATATCCCATATACAGACAAATGTTTCACGAATTACTGTATCTAGGGTATATCCATAAAATGAATTTAATTATTCCAAATAATTCATCATCTATCTAATCTTAACCATAAGGGCCTAATTCCTTCTATCCACTACACCATTCAGTTGGGGCATGCCCGGTGTAGTCAACTTGAGATTTAATCTCAACTTCTGATTAATAGCTCCTAACTATCCTAAGAGGTACTCACCATCACAATTAAATCGTAATGACTTAATATATTTTCCATGACGCTTCACTGTTCCGGCCTTACAATTCTTGAATTAATCAAGGAACTTAGACATGCAATGCATCATATAAATATATCGGTATCTTGAATAATCTTCGAATATTCTTAACCACCTCTCGTCTGGATTATGTTAGGTCCTCTTAAATCAGAATGAACTAATTCCAACATATATATCTTTGGCTCTACTCCCCACAGCCTTGAAAAGGCAGTTAATCAATTTTACTTCCAAGCACGACTCGCAAGTCCGATAGTTTCCACTTCAGATAAACCTTACGGTCTATCGGCTATCAACTTTTGAATCCTACTCAAGTAAAATGAATTAGTCATAGACGCCAAATGTATGTTTAGTTCATTTCCGAAGGATCCTTTCTCTTACTAATATTAGAAGATGCATTATTTAATTACTATTTATTGCATCTGTGGGATGTGCATGATTCAAGAGTATCCAAATTATCCACCAATGTACTTTAACGGATTATAGCCTCATTCCTCATTTCTATGACCATGTCATTTAAATGAAATGAAGTATCCATCCGTTAATGCATAGAAACCGAAATTAAATTCTTTCTATGAAACGTACGTAAAGACAATTTCTCATAATCAATCGTTTATTCTTATCATGAGATAAATAAACAACTCCCACTGCAATAGCCACTACCTTTGTAGTTTTACCCATGTTATTAACAATCTTATCCTTACTCAGTTATAAATATTTAGTGATTCCAGTATCTACATACTTCGTGTCAGTAGATGCCATCACTAATCATGTTTAAACCATTAGTAAATAAGATATTAAACTTGTTCACATTATGATGAAAATTGGCTTTCTTTTGCCATATGTTTTGTTAGAAGTTTCCTACCATATACAATCTCTCGTATTTCAGGTAGAACTTGCTCAAAACATCCAGGCAAATTGTGAAGAATAAATTGATTTAGGTTTCCCTTTCAATTTCTATTCCAAGCTTTTCCAATTCATTCATCAAATTCTATCATGATCTTGCGCCTTTTAAATTACTCAAGTATCCAAAGAGTTACATGAGACCATCATATTTCTATGAACCTCTCATCTCTTCACTAGAGACATTAACAGGCATCATGAGCCGTCCTATGAGAGAACACACTTGTATTTTCTTAAGCAGTAAATTTTCAAAACCAAGATTCTTTTCTAATCAACTAATTTGGACAAGTAAATATAATGTCTTTTAGTTAACAATTAGTGAGATAATACCATTCGAAATTCAGAGAATCACAAATAAATTTACCGATCAAAACTTCGAATTTTATCCTTTTATATTATTTCCCTCAAAACAATATAAAAATAAAATTCACCGACATCTCAAGCACCGTGAGTCTGCAAGCCACGTTAGTGTGGACGTTTACAAACCCGAACATTTACAAGAGAAGGTTTTACCCATTAATTTCATTTGTCAACCTAACTTTATGACAAAATAATTAATAGTCGGTTACTCTTTAGCCATGCAAATAATAGCAGTGACTCCGTTGGGGAGGATACTAATTATTTACACCTAAGTGTACACCATTATTTGATCCCAAGTCCACTGCGCGAGCTTATGTGCCTTACAGTTGGAGAAGTACACACGCGCTCGGGTAGCTTCCTACAATCATCAATTATAAGTTTGTACCAGTGTACCGCACACAAACTCATCCGTTAGGGAGGAAGGCCTATGCCAACACGCAAGTTTATGTGCCACATTACAAACAATAATTATTTATGAAGTCTGTACCAGTGATCCGTGAATAAACTCATCCGTTAGGGAGGAAGGCCTATGCCAACACGCAAGTTTACTCACATCACTTACAAACCAATAATGGAGGCCGCGGGAATTTATTACCAATCCCCTCTCCCACTTAGTTATTTAAC
Source organism: Pogostemon cablin (assembly GCA_023678885.1). NCBI lineage: Eukaryota > Viridiplantae > Streptophyta > Magnoliopsida > Lamiales > Lamiaceae > Pogostemon > Pogostemon cablin. The sequence continues at coordinate 16,510,391 of CM042977.1, read as the reverse complement.
ACCGAGGGTTTTAAACATGCATATAATATTTCATAAATAAAATATACATCTTAGCATGCTTCTATTAACAGCAATTTAAATAAATAAATCACATAGAACATGCCTTTCACATATACAACAATAATTGATAATTAAATCAATTAATCAGTTATATAACATTAATTAATTGCATAATTAGTGGATCAATCAATTTGGGCCCAAGAGCAACAAATAAGCACAAAATGAGCAGCAGATTAAATAATTAATCAAGCTCATTATCCATGGCCCATAATCTTAACCCAAAATTAAATTAAGTCCATCAAGCCCACTAGCACAAAAAGTCCATTAATAAAATTAATTAACCATGCTTGGCCCATTATCCACAATTAATTAAAACCAGCAATTAAAATTGCCCAAGCAGCCCATTACCATTTTAATTAAAATTGGGCCCAACACCCAAAAACCAAATTAAAATTAATTGAGCAGCCTATTAACCATTACTGAATTTGGGCCCTTTAATTAAACCTGCCAGCCCAATATACACCTTAATAAACATTTAGGCCCAACAAACCAAAACAATTATTAGTAAAAGGGCCCGGCAATTAAACTAGGCCCAACATAAAAAATGAGGTCCAACAACCACAAAAAAAACGCAGCAGCCCATACGCACTCAACAAGCCATTGGCTGCCCTATAATCCGCCGCAACAGACGCGATCAGCAACAAACCAGCGAACATCACGGTGGTGCCGCTCTCGGCGGTGGTGCCGTCAGCCCACCGGAGTCTCACCCCCAGCCCACTGCCGCGCGACGATCATTGACAAGTCCACGAAGGATTCGACGGAAGACACGATCAAAAAACACGCCTGCTGTCGCCGGCCTGTCATGGCTCGCCGATGCAGCTACTGGTCCACCAGCCGTGAAACACGCCGGCTTCCGCCAGGCCTGACCACCGGTCCAATTCGACTGGTGCGCCCAGTAAAGCATGATGATCACCGATCAAATATTCCAGAAGGTATGGCTCGCGACTTCCGATCAATGGCTCCAAACGATGCTGGCGATCACTTGCCGTTTCCAAATGGCACTTCAGATACTCTCCGGAATCGAGAGACACGATCAGAACCAGTAGAAGACTCGCCCGAAACCAGCAATCCAGGTATGTGGCCACCGATCGTAGAAGAAACAGGCCCGATCGAAACCTGCCAGAGGCCCACCCAGAATCGCCAGGAGACTCGCCTGGAAATCCAGTCAGCAGCGTTGTCCTCAACAGCCCATCGCGACGCTCCAACGCCGTTCATCCGCAGCAGTTGCCTGAAGTCTTGCCGCCAATCAGAACCCACTGCCGATCTTCTCTGACCCGACTGGAAAAAGATTGCTCTCGCCATCCGCCATCGACGTCCGTTTTCACAACCATCACCAAACGCTGATTGTGTTGCACGGGAGATACTCTCTCCATTGATCACGCCTTACAGCCGGGAGATCCACTCTCCATCGTTTTTCTGGGTCGACGGCTACCCGATCTCCATCAGGCGGTAAACGCCAATCACCAGTTCGTCACAATCTTGACTACTTGCCATCGATGTTGATCCGACATTCATAGGGTTGTGAACAATCGTACTTCGTACTTCGATCGTTTTCTCGCCCCCATCAACAACAGAACCGAGTGTGTGTGTTTAGTTTTTGGGTCCAGTGTGATAGTTGGGAGAGAGAGATGTGTACAGCAATAAACATCAACAAAAGCACATAGGAAACTTATAAATATATAATCCCTAATCTCATGCTTTTCCATTGAAAATAAACACACGAATAGCAAAAGAACATGTGATTACATCTAGATCAATTAAATAATCATATAATCACACTCACTAACGTCTCACGTTTCCCCACGAAACCTCGCTCTGATACCAATTGTTGGCCAATTGGATCTTGTGGCTCAAACGTGATCGTTAGTATACAGGCAAACAATAAACGGAAGCAATTAAATCTTGTTTACCGTACTTCTGGGTTGATGTAGAGGTTGATCCGTTGCAGAGAACCACCTCTCAATCTTCTGTAGTATGTCCCAAGTTGAATCCTGCTGTTGTGTGGGCAACAATCCGCAGGATTCTCTCAATCTGCTCCTGTTCTTTCTAACTGTCAAATGAGGCACTGACTTAGGGTTAACAGGAACTGAGATAACTTATTTATAAGGGCTACTGCAGGGACCAGGAGGAGAAATTGGGCTAGGCCTCAATTGAACTTAATTAACCAAGCTTAGCCCAAAGCTTTTAATTAAATCCAATAATAATAATATAGTCCACTAAAATATTATTATTGCACTACCCGTCCAATCCCAAAATTATGTTCTGGGCTCCTTCTTATTATAAGCCCGATAGTCTCTCCATGTTTAAGATATACAATGTCCATTAATTAATTAAGTTACTGACAACTCAAATTAATTAATATCTAATCCGAGAGTAGTACCACTCAACCTTTTTATCATGCCGGAAATTAATCCACTTGCAAGATTTACATGATAAACCTTATGAGCTCCTCAAGGGGACATCATCAACCTATGACGGACATGGATTCCTTCTACAATCAACAGCACACCATAGATACAGCACTACTTCCCAACTCACCGAGTTTGTTGATTTAATACATATAAATCTCACCCATTGATGAATCAAAGAAATACATACTGCCCTACGTGTCGAGGTTATTGTATAGGGATTAAGAGCACGAACTTCCATAATAACAGAGATCAAGTTCTTCTATAAGTCAGTATAAGTCGAACGATCTCAGGCGGTCCTGCTCAATACACACAAGTGCACTAATGTGATTCTATAGCCAAGACAAGCTAATACCAAACCACACTACAACCATACCGATAGAGAGTCCCCGTCTATCTCAGTTGTGAGCATCTGTTTATACTTTATAAGGAAACCGATAATATGATCTTCCGCGTGTTGTCGCACAACATATTATCTACAGTATAAAGTAAATGGACTATTGCATCATGCATATAAAATAAATTATAAGATGCAATCATTTGATCAATGATTCTCATTTCAAATATTGTTATGACATTGTTCATACTAAAGCTAGACTTTTAGTATACAATCCAACAAATGTGTCTTGTGACACAAAAGTAGATAAAGAAGATGAAAGCGGTTCCTTATGCTTCGGCAAATGAGGAAGCTTAATCTAACGAATGCTATGCACGAGGTTGGATATCTATTTTGCCGATGGCATGAACAGTGGGTATCAAGGTAACCCAAAATAAGAATGTTGAATTGTGGTAAGACATATACTTATGTACCTAAAAAAGGACTAGAAATTATATGTAGGCTTACCGGACAGATTCACTGATTCTTATGGGTTACATAGATTCAGATTTTTCAAATCAGATAGGGACGGCAGTAAATCCACCTCAAAGGTTATGCGTTTAATTTTAGGAAGTTGAGTCATAATGTGGAGGAGTGTTATATAGAAATATATTTCAGACTCCGGACTCCATCATGGAAAGATGATAAATTGGAGCCTATGAGGCAGCCAAAGTATCTGTATGACTCTAGAAACTTCAAGATGGACTTCGAAGTGTTTCTAAGTTTGCCCAAGGATATCACAATTTATATTGATGATATTGGTGCAGTTGCAAACTTGAAGGAATCACGAGCCCATAAGGAAATTAAACACATGGAGCGCGAGTACCACCTGTTACGAGAAATCGTATGATGAGGGGAAGGTTGTTGTCACCTAGATTGCATCGGATGATAACCTAGTAAATCCATTTACAAGGACCTTAAGGCGAGAGCTTTTGATGGTCGTGTAGTGGGAGTGGAAATCAGATGTATGGCGGAAGACATGACAGCATAGTCTTTTAGTATAAGTGGGAGATTGTTGGATTGTATACTAAAAGTCTAGCTTTTTGTATGAACAATGTTATAACAATTAATTTGAAATGAGAATCATATGATCAAATGATTGCATCTTATAATTTATTTATATGTTCGATGCAATAGTCCACTTACTTTATACTGTAGATAATATGTTGTGCGACAACACGCAGAAGATCATATTATCAGTTTCCTTATAAAGTATAAACAGATGCTCACAACCGAGATAGACGGGGACTCTCTATCGGGATGGTTGTAGTGTGGTTTGGTATTAGCTTGTCTTGGCTATAGAATCACATTAGTGCACTTGTGTGTATTGAGCAGGACCGCTTGAGATCGTTTGACTTATACTGACTTATAGGAGAACTTGATCTCAGTTATTATGGAAGTTCGTGCTCTTAATCCCTATACAATAACCTCGACACGTAGGGCAGTATGTATTTCTTTGATTCATCAATGGGTGAGATTTACATGTTATTAAATCAACAAACTCGATGAGTTGGGAAGTAGTGCTGTCTCTATGGTGTGCTGTTGATTGTAGAAGGAATCCGTGTCCGTCATAAGTTGATGATGTCCCCTTGAGGAGCTCATAAGGATTATCATGTAAATCCTGCAGGTGGAATTTATTCCGGCATGATAATGAGGTTGAGTGGTACTACTCTTGGATGAGATATTAATTAATTGAGTTGTCAATAACTTAAATTAATTAATGGACATTGTATATCTTAAACATGGGGAGACTAACGGGCTCATAATAAGAAGGAGCCCAAAACGTAATTTTGGGATTGGTACGGTAGTGCAATAATAATATTTTAGTGGAATATATTATTATTATTGGACTTAAGTATAAGCTTTGGGCTAGGCTTGGATACTTAAGCCCAATGGAGGCCCAACCCAATTTCTCCTCCTGGTCCCTGCTGTAGCCCATGTATATAAGTCACCTCAGCTTATCTGGAACCCTAATCTAATCTAATCTAATCTAATCTAACTGATTATTCACGTGTGATGAGGGTTGAGAGCAGATTGAGGAGGTCTCGTAGATCATCGCCCACATGACGTCGAGATAGGACTTGGGACATACAACAGAAGATCAGAAGGTAGTTTGCTGCTGCTGTCCCCGACCTTGCGAAATTGATATAAAATTTTAAATTGCTCAGAATTTGATTATCAATATACTGACGGAAAGCCGTCGAAGAGAGGATCGTCTGAACGCAAAGATCACTCAATTCCGACATCAGACGAGGAAGTTATCACCATTCTCGTGGGACTGCGCAGGCTGCCTACGAAAATCAATCTTCATCAACATACCCTGGTGAACGGTAATTGTTTCTATGATTTATTGCTTCCGCTGTGATATGATAGAAATGCATGATATCTAACGGTTCACGTTAACCAAATGATCCAAGCGCCAACAGTAGGAAACAAGCATCATAATGAAAGAAAAGAACATCATGATAAAGGAACTGAGCATCACGATGAAGGAAATATGCATCATGATGAAGGAAACCTGCATTTTGATGAAGGAAATGAGCATCATGATGAAGAAAATATGCTTCATGATGATAGAAATGAGCATCATGATGACAGAAACGTGCATCATTATGAAGAAAATGAGCATCATAATGAAGTAGTTTATGCATTATGGTGAAGAAAATAAGCATCATTATGAAGGATTTATGCATCGTGATGGTGGAAATGAGCATCATTAGAAATGAAATGAGCATCATGATAAATAAAATATGCTTCATGATGAAGGAAATAAGCAAAATGATGGAGGAAATGGGCATCATTAGAAATGAAATGAGCCTCATGATGAAGGATTTATGCATCATGATGATGGAAATGAACATCATGATGAAAACAATATGCATCTTGATGAAGGAATTGAGCATCATGAGAGCATCATGAAGTTGGAAATGAGCATCATGATGAAGGAAATGAGCATCATGATAAAGGAAATGATCATCATGATAAAAGATTTATGAACAATGATGATGGAAATGAGGATCATGATGAAGAAAATGAGCATCATGATGTAGGAAATGAGCATCATTATGAAGGAAATACACATCATGTTGAAGGAAATAGGCATCATGATGAATTATTTATGCATCATGATGATGGAAGTGAGCATCATGATGAAGTAAATAAACATCATGATGATGAAATTTAGTATCATGATGAAGCAAATGCGCATCATGATAAAGGAAAAGAGCATCATGATTAAGGAAATGAGCATCACGATAAAGGGAATATGCATTATGATTAAGGAAATGAGCATCATGATGTAGAAAATGAGCATCATGATAAAGGAAACATGCATCTTGATGAAGGAAACGAGCACCATGATGAAGAAAATGAGCATCATGCTGACGGAAATGAACATCGTGATGAAGGAAATATGCATCATGATGAAGAAAATATGCATCATGAAGAAGAAAATAAGTATAATGATGAAGAAAATGAGCATCATGATCAAGAAAATGAGCATCATGATGAAGAATTTATGCATCATGATGATGAAAATAAGCATCGTGATGAAGGAAATGAGCATCATGATGAAGAAAATTTGCATCGTGAATAAGGAAATAAGCATCATGATGGAGGAAATAAGCATCATGATGATGAAAATGAGCATGATGATGACAGAAATATGCATCATGATGAAGGAAATGAGCATCATAATGAAGTATTTATGCATCATGAAGAATGAAATGAGCATCATGATGAAGGGTTTATGCACCATAATGATGGATGAGCATCATGATTAAGGAAATGAGTATCATGATAAAGAAAATATGCATCATGATGAAGGAAATAAGCAAAATGACGGAGTAAATGAGCTTTATGATGATGTAAATGAGCCACATGATGAAGGATTTATGCATCATGATGATGGAAATGAGCATCATGATGAAGGAAATGACCATCATAATGAATAAAATATGCATCTTGATGAAGTAAATGAGCATCATGATGAAGGAAATGAGCATCATGATGTGGGAAATGAGCATCGTGATGAAAGAAATATGCATCACGTGGAAGGCAATGAGCATCATGATGAAAGAAATGAGCATCATGATGAATGATATATGCATCATGATGAAGGAAATGAGCACCATGATGAAGGATTTATAAACAATGATGATGGAAATGAGCATCATGATGAAGGAAATGAGCATCATGACGTAGGAAATGAGCATCATGATGAAGGAAATGTGCATCATGTTGAAGGAAGTTGGCATCATGATGAAGTATTTAAGCATCATGATGATGGAAATGAACATCACTATGAAGTAAATGAGGATCATGATGATGGAATTTAGTAACATAATGAGGGAAATATGCATCATGATAAAGGAAAAGAGCATGTTGATTAAGGAAATGCGCATCACGATGAAGGAAATATGCATCATGATGAAAGAAATGAGCATCATGATGTAGGAAATGAGCATCATGATGAAGGAAACATGCTTCTTGATGAAGGATATGAGCATAATGACGAAGAAAATGAGCATCATGCTGATGAAAATAAACATGGTGATGAAGAAAATGAACATCATGATGAAGAAAATATGCATCATTAAAAAGAAAATAAGCATAATGACGGAGGAAATGAGCATCATGATGAAGGAAATATGCGTCATGATGAATAAAATGAGCATCATTATGTAGGAAATGAGCATCAAGATGAAGGAAACAAGCATCATTATGAAGGAAATGAGCATCATGATGAAGGATTTATGCATCATGATGATGGAAATGAGCATCATGATGAAGGAAATGAGCATCATGATAAAGAAAATATGCATCGTGATGAATAAAATAAGCATCATGATGGAGGAAATGAGCATCATGATGATGTAAATGAGCCTCATGATAAAGGATTTATGCATCATGATGAAGGAAATGAGCATCATGATAAAAAAATATGCATCTTGATGAAGGAAATGAGCATCATGATAAAGGAAATGAGCATCATGATGTAGGAAATAAGCATCGTGATGAAAGAAATATGCATCATGATAAAGGAAATGAGCATCACTATGTAGGAAATGAGCATCATGATGAAGGAAACATGCATCATGATTAAGGAAATGAGCATCATGATGAAGGTTGTTGGCAATTGGATCGTGCGGTTCAACGTGATCCGTTAGGATAAACAGGTAAACAAAAATCAGCGGAAGCATAAAACGTGTTTACCGTACTTCTGGGTTGATGTAGAGGATGAATCGCTGCAGAGAACTACCTCTGATCTTCTACTGTATGTCCCAAGTCGAATCCTGCTGTTGTGTGGGCAACAATCCACAGGATTCTCTCAATCTGCTCCTGTTCTTTCTAACTGTCAAATGAGGCACTGACTTAGGGTTAACAGGAGCTGAGATGACTTATATAGTTGGGCTACAGCAGGGACCAGGAGGAGAAATTGGGCTGGGCCTCAATTGAATTTAATTAACCAAGCTTAGCCCAAAGCTTTTAATTAAATCCAATAATAATAATATAGTCCACTAAAATATTATTACTGCACTACCCGTCCAATCCCAAAATAATGTTCTGGGCTCCTTCTTATTATAAGCCCGATAGTCTCCCCATGTTTAAGATATACAATGTCCATTAATTAATTAAGTTACAGACAACTCAAATTAATTAATATCTCATCCGAGAGTAGTACTACTCAACCTTATTATCATGCCGGAAATTAATCCACTTGCAAGATTTACATGATAAACCTTATGAGCTCCTCAAGGGGACATCATCAACCTATGACGGACATGGATTCCTTCTACAATCAACAGCACACCATAGATACAGCACTACTTCCCAACTCACCGAGTTTGTTGATTTAATACTTATAAATCTCACCCATTGATGAATCAAAGAAATACATACTGCCCTACGTGTCGAGGTTATTGTATAGGGATTAAGAGCACGAACTTCCATAATAACAGAGATCAAGTTCTACTATATAGTCAGTATAAGAAGAACAATCTCAGGCGGTCCTGCTCAATACACACAAGTGCACTAATGTGATTCTATAGCCAAGACAAGCTAATACCAAACCACACTACAACCATACCGATAGAGAGTCCCCGTCTATCTCAGTTGTGAGCATCTGTTTATACTTTATAAGGAAACCGATAATATGATCTTCTGCGTATTGTCGCACAACATATTGTCTACAGTATAAAGTAAATGGACTATTGCATCATGCATATAAAATAAATTATAAGATGCAATCATTTGATCAATGATTCTCATTTCAAATATTGTTATGACATTGTTTATACTAAAGCTAGACTTTTAGTATACAATCCAACAATCTCCCACTTATACTAAAAGACTATGCTGTCATGTCTTCTGCCATACATCTGATTCCTACTCCCACTACACGACCATTAAAAGCTCTCGCCTTAAGGTCCTTGTAAATGGTTTACTAGGTCATCATCCGATGCAATCTAGACGACAACAACCTTCCCCTCATCATATGATTTCTCGTAACAGGTGGTACTCGCGCTCCATGTGTTTAATTGCCTTATGGACTTGTGATTTCTTCAAGTTTGCAACTGCACCAATATCATCAATGTAAATTGTGATTACATTGGGCAAAATTAGAAACACTTCAAAGTCCATCATGAAGTCTCTAGAGTCTATAGATATTTTGGCTGCCTCATAGGCTCCAATTCATCGTCTTTCCATGATGGAGTCCGGAGTCTGAAATATATTTCTATATAACACTCCTCCACATTATAACTCTACTTCCTAAGATTAAACACATAACCTTTGAGGTGAATTTACTGCCGTCCAATCTGATTAAAAAATCTGAATCTACGAATCCACAAGAAGCAGTGAATCTGTCCAGTAAGTACATATATAATTTCCAGTCCTTCTCAGGCACTTTATATATGTCTTACTACAGTTCATCATTCTTGTTCCGGGTTATGTTGATACCCACTGTTCATGCATTCAGCAAAACAGATATCCAACATCGTTCATAGCATTCCTTAGATTAAGCTTTCTTATTCGCCGAAGCATAAGGAACTGCTTTCATCCTTTTTATCTTCTTTTTGTGTCTCAAAGACACATTCACTTAGATAAATTTACATGCTAAACGAGTATGGACTATATCATTTTATGAAACTTGAGATAAGCATAATATCCTTTCTTGTGATCCGTATTACCGTGATCAAAAGGATATATTTTGCCTTTCTTAAGTCCTTCATCTCTACCGTTTTATTAACCATACCCATACGCTCGATAATACTCTTTCATTATCTCCAATGAGCAAGATACTATCTACGTATAGTACAAGAAACACCACCACGTTTCCGTCACTCTTTACAATACACAAGACTCATCCGCTCATTGATTTAACTCCATGCTACTGGATTACCTAATCAAAATAGATGCTTCACGATCTTAAAGCTTGCTTTAGTCCATCGTTGGACAATTTTAAGCTTACTATCAAAATGTTATTAGTACTTTACAATGAATCACTCTGGTTGCTTCGCATAGATGTTTTCCTCAAGACTTCCAATCAGGAAAGTTGTCTTTGACATCTATTTGCTGTTCCTCATAGCAGCAATAAAAGAATCCGGATCAATATAAGCATAGCTACCAGCGAACATGTTTCCTCATAATCGAACCATTTCTTTCTGAGTACACTTATCCGCAACCAGCTTTGCTTCCAAGGTTTTCACCTTTCCATATGATCCTCTTTTATTTCCTTTGACCACTTGCAATGGCTTTTACACCATTTAGTGGTCATACAAGTTCCCAGACTTAATATGGAATCCATAGATTCTATTTCAACATTCATTGCAACTTACTAAGATTCCGCATTTTCATCTTGTAGTGCTACGTTGTATCCGTGGGACAATACCATGTTCACTAGGGATCAAGTCTCACGACTCTCCCAAAACATATATTTATGGGTTGTCATACAACCCTCCCACTACGACAAGGCACTACATGTAATTGTGTATCAGACGTGACACGCGTTGCAGTTTACCTTGTGGTATATCCTCTTGTACACTTGGTACTTATACTTAGTGTTTTCCTCTCACTTCCTTTAGAACAACTTATACATGGGTTTGTGATTTATTACATAGTCCTTTTCCCAAAAATCTAGTTATTGAGTTAACAATTATCCTTCGATCTTTTGGACTAAATAAATCACCCTCCATTTTTCTAGGATATCCCATATACAGACAAACGTTTCACGAATTACTGTATCTAGGGCATATCCATAAAATGAATTTAATTATTCCAAATAATTCATCATCTATCTAATCATAACCATAAGAGCCTAATACCTTCTACCCATCACACCATTCAGCTGGGGCACGCCCGGTGTAGACTACTTGAGATTTAATCTCAACTTCTGATCAATAGCTCCTAACTATCCCAAGAGGTATTCACCATCATGATTGAATCGTAATGACTTAATATATTTTCCATGACGCTTCACTGTACCAGCCTTACAATTCTTGAATTAATCAAAGAACTTAGACATGCAGTGCATCATATAAATATATTGGTTTCCAGAGTAATTTTCAAATATTCATAACCACCTCTCGCCTGGATAATATTAGGTTCGCTTGAATCAGAATGAACTAATTCCAACATATATATCTTTGGCTCTAAACCCCACAGCCTTGAAAAGGCAGTTAATCATTTTTACTTCCAAGCAAGACTCGCAAGTCCGATAGTTTCCACTTCAGATAAACCTTATGGTCTATCGGCTATCAACTTTTGAATCCTACTCAAGTAAAATGAATTAGTCATAGACGCCAAATGTATGTTTAGTTCATTTCCGAAGGTTCCTTTCTCTTATTAATATTAGAAGATGCATTATTTAATTACTATTTCTTGCATCTGTGGGATGTACATGATTCAAGAGTATACTTTTTATCAACCAACGTACTTTAACGGATTATAGCCTCATTCCTCATTACTATGACGATGTCATTTAAATGAAATGAAGTATCCATCCGTCAATGCATAGAAACCGAAATTAAATTCTTTCTATGAAAGGTACGTAAAGATAATTTCTCATAATCAATCGTTTATTCTTATCATGAGATAAATAAACAACTCCCACTGCAATAGCCACTACCTTTGTAGTTTTACCCATATTATTAACTATCTTATCCTTACTCAGTGATAAACATTTAGTGATTCCAGTATCTACATACTTTGTGTCAGTAGATGCCATCACTAATCATGTTTAAACCATTAGTAAATAAGATATTAACCTTGTTCAGATCATGATGAAAATTGGCTTTCTTTTGCCACATGTTTTGTTAGAAGTTTCCCACCATATACAACCTTTCGTATTTCAGGTAGAACTTGCTCAAAACATCCAGGCAAATTGTGAAGAATAAATTGATTTAGGTTTCCCTTTCAATTTCTATTCCAAGCTCTTCCAATTCATTCATCAATTCAACCATGATCTTCTGCCTTTTTAATTTACTCAAGTATCCGAAGAGTTACATGAGATCATCATATTTCTGTGAACCTCTCATCTCTTCACTAGAGACTTTAATAGGCATCATGAGACGTCCTTTGTGAGAATACACATGCATTTTCTTAAGCAGTAATTTTCAAAACCAAGATTCTTTTCTAATCATCTAATTTAGACAAGTAAATATAATGTCTTTTAGTTAACAATTAGTGAAATAAAACCATTCGAAATTCAGAGAATCACAAATAAATTTACCGATCAAATCTTCGAATTTTATTCTTTTATATTGATTCCCTCAAAACAATATAAAATAAAATTCACCAACATCTCAAGCACCGTGAGTCTGCAAGCCACGATAGTGTGGACGTTTACAAACCCGAACATTTACAAGAGAAGGTTTTACCCATTAATTTCATTTGTCAACCTCACTTTATGACAAAATAATTAATAGTCGGTTCCTCTTTAGCCATGCAAATAAAAGCAGTGACTCCGATGGGGAGGATACTTATTATTTACATCTAAGTGTACACCATTATTTGACCCCAAGTCCGCGGCCCAAGCTTATGTGCCTTACAGATAGAGAAGTGCACACGCGCTCGGATAACTTCCTACAGTCATCAATTACAAGTTTGTACCAGTGAACCGCATATAAACTCATCCGATAGGGAGGAAGGTCTATGCCAACGCGCAAGTTCATATGCATCACATTACAAACGTAATTATTTAATGAAGTCTGTTCCAGCAATCCATGAATAAAACTCATCCGATGGGGAGGAAGGCTCTAATGCCGACGCGCAAGTCTATTCACATTGCTAACAAACCAATAATGGAGGCCGCGGGAATTGATTACCAATCCCCTCTCCCACTTAGTTATTTAATTACCGAGGGTTTTTAATATGCATATAATATTCCAGAATAAAATATACAACTAAGACATGCTTCTATTAAAAGCAATTTAAATAAGTAAATCACATAGAACATGCCTTACATATATAACAATTAATTGTCAAATTAAAACAATTAAATCAGTTATATATCATAATTAATTGCATAAATGGTGGATCAATTAATTTGGGCCCAAGAGCAAGAAATTAGCACAAAATGAGCAGCAGATTAAATAATTAATCAAGCCCATTATCCATGGCCCATAATCTTAGCCCAAAATTAAATTAAGTCCACGAAGCCCACTAGCACAAAATTAGTCCATTAATAAAATTAATTTATCATGCTTGGCCCATTACTCACAATTAATTAAAAATCCAGGATTGGCCCAGTAGCCCATTACCATTTAATTAAAATTGGGCCCATAACCACAGCCCAAAACTATTTAATTAAAATAAAGGCCCAACTGAGACAACCATATACTGCCCAAATCGGCCCAGCAACAGCTGAATAACCCAGTAGGCCCAATAACCAAAAAAATTGAATTAAGCCCAATTATCCAACATTAAAATAGCCCTATAGCCTTTATGAAAATTGGGCCCTGCAACCTTTATGAAAATTGGGCCCTGCAACATAGGCCCAAAACAGAAGCCCACACAGCTGCTGACCTAGAAACACACCGCCTGCTGCCATCATCTTGAGAAGTCATCGGCGCTACTAGGTGCCGCTGCCGGAGGCGGCACCGCCCACAACCCATCGGAATCCAGCCACCTCCCAGCGCATAACTATGGCAACAAAAAAAACAGACCCTGCCGCGACCCTAACCTCCGCGCCAGCATCCGCCGCCTGCTGCCACCACCGTCCAACACCGGCGTTACCAGGCGCCGCTTCCGCAGGTGGCCGCGCCCCAAGCCACCACCGGGACCGAGCCGTGAGCCCACCTCCGATAAGCACTGTCAAGCTGATCGAGATCCACCGCACATTCGACTGAGATCGGCGGCATCTGCTTCGTCCCAGGATCCTCCGCCACTACGAGTCGTCGCGATCCGTCCAAGGCTGCCACCGCCCAGTTCGCCATCGATTGGACCCGTGTCGACAGCAGGTCTGTTACCGCCACCTGCCGCCGCCACCAGGACGCCCGATATGCTCGGTACTTCATCGATTGGAGTCAACGAGGTGACCCGCTGCCTACGACTCGGCATCCCCACCTACTACGTTCAGTCGGCGCTGTCTCCAGCACCGCCGGATCAGCTCCGACCTGAACATAGTCGCCCGGAACCAGCCTCAGACTCGACCAGAAACAGCCTCAGCATATCGCCATCAGATTGTCCGGCCGTGAGGTTCGGCCGGAAGCGGGTTTGCCATTGACAAGTCGCGCGCCGGTCAGTCGTTCACCACCGATCTGCTATGCATCCGTCCGAGTCAGGTAGGACTCGCCCTGAACTGCATGCGACGTGCTCGGAACTCACTGTCCAGGTCAGTTTTGATGCTGTCTATCGTCTATCATCCAACACGCCCTGCCGACACTACACACTCGGAACGCCTTCAGCCCTGTCGTGCGACAGTCTTCGACACGCCGTCGGGCAGCCAGTTCTCACCCATTGTGCAGGGTGTGTGTGTGAATAATAGATAGGAGATTGTGTGATGTGTACAGCAATAACAATCAGCAGTAATCACACAGACTAAATTGGATACGAAGGGGAAAACAATAACCCATATGATTATTTCCAGATTATATCACATAATCAAATTAATCAATAATATAATTCTGGGTTTACAAACATGCGATTATTCCAGATTAAAACAATTAATCATATAATCACAACCCACCTAACGACTCACGTTTCACCCCAAAACCAACGCTCTGATACCAATTGTTGGCAATTGGATCGTGCGGTTCAACGTGATCCGTTAGGATAAACAGGTAAACAAAAATCAGCGGAAGCATAAAACATGTTTACCGTACTTCTGGGTTGATGTAGAGGATGAATCGCTGCAGAGAACTACCTCTGATCTTCTACTGTATGTCCCAAGTCGAATCCTGCTGTTGTGTGGGCAACAATCCACAGGATTCTCTCAATCTGCTCCTGTTCTTTCTAACTGTCAAATGAGGCACTGACTTAGGGTTAACAGGAGCTGAGATGACTTGTATAGTTGGGCTACAGCAGGGACCAGGAGGAGAAATTGGGCTGGGCCTCAATTGAATTTAATTAACCAAGCTTAGCCCAAAGCTTTTAATTAAATCCAATAATAATAATATAGTCCACTAAAATATTATTACTGCACTACCCGTCCAATCCCAAAATAATGTTCTGGGCTCCTTCTTATTATAAGCCCGATAGTCTCACCATGTTTAAGATATACAATGTCCATTAATTAATTAAGTTACAGACAACTCAAATTAATTAATATCTCATCCGAGAGTAGTACTACTCAACCTTATTATCATGCCGGAAATTAATCCACTTGCAAGATTTACATGATAAACCTTATGAGCTCCTCAAGGGGACATCATCAACCTATGACGGACATGGATTCCTTCTACAATCAACAGCACACCATAGATACAGCACTACTTCCCAACTCACCGAGTTTGTTGATTTAATACTTATAAATCTCACCCATTGATGAGTCAAAGAAATACATACTGCCCTACGTGTCGAGGTTATTGTATAGGGATTAAGAGCACGAATTTCCATAATAACAGAGATCAAGTTCTACTATATAGTCAGTATAAGAAGAACGATCTCAGGCGGTCCTGCTCAATACACACAAGTACACTAATGTGATTCTATAGCCAAGACAAGCTAATACCAAACCACACTACAACCATACCGATAGAGAGTCCCCGTCTATCTCAGTTGTGAGCATCTGTTTATACTTTATAAGGAAACCGATAATATGATCTTCTGCGTGTTGTCGCACAACATATTATCTACAGTATAAAGTAAATGGACTATTGCATCATGCATATAAAATAAATTATAAGATGCAATCATTTGATCAATGATTCTCATTTCAAATATTGTTATGACATTGTTCATACTAAAGCTAGACTTTTAGTATACAATCCAACAGGTTTTA